>LR812543.1:29939341-30064605 GCA_903798195.1 Danio kyathit
CGTGTATTTCTTTTGTTCTACCCACATAATTCTTTAAGGTGGAGTACCTTTCTCTTCAACCACTTGAAATGGTGGCAAGCACTTTCATTCTTTAATCTTGTTTTCAAAGGACTACTTACAGTGCCACCCACTGTGAAATGTAAATTTTCACTGCCTTTTAATGACGTAAAGAGTTCAAAAACAACATCGTAAGAGGATCTACTTCGTTCCTGTTGTGAGCTTTTATTTTCCTTCCCCTCTCTTCTATCAATTGCTGCCACCCACACATGCACACTATTACACAAACTCCCATGGGCAGAGCAAACACTGGGGCTCCCCACATGCCATGTGCAAACCAAGTAGCACTCCTGTCAGGAAGAGCATTGAGTAGGAACAGCTGCTAGGCTAGCTCACAGTTGTCTGTGTGAAACCGTCATACTTTAGAAAGGACATCAAAGTTCATACTCTCTCTCCTCTGTTATAGGCCACAGCTGCCAATAAGATCACGTTGCTTGTGTTATCTAGTGCAGCTGCGTCAGTCATGACTCATTGAGTGTGGCTGCAATTGCACTTTACTCAGGAAAAGATATGTACGCTGAGTCACCTACTGAGTTTCCTTACTAACCTGACACTGTCGTGATGGCCTAACCGATTGTTTAGGGTATTGCTCTTTGTTGACCACTTACTCTGTAAAAAAATCAAATAAACTTTTGTAGTCATCTCAACTTACATCAATTAAACTGACTATAAAAATATTAAGGCTATCTTTGTATAACTTAAAACATGTAGTTGAAACCTGATTAACTTTTTTAAAAAGTTAAAGCAACATAAAATGTTTTTTTTTTATTGTCTTGACTTTTTGTCATTACATTTTTTACATTTTACAATTCAATACAGTGAACACATGCCTATTTATTTTCATTCATTATATTCGCTTACTCGCCGACCAACTGTTGGCATCGTACATTGAGTGGTCTCACCACAAAAGGCATATCTCCACTGATTCTCCCCAAAGCAAACAAATTACGATTTATAATATAAAAAATTCTTCTAATAAATCTCTACATTTATAGTTTATTTTATTTTTATTGTGATTTATTTCATTTTAATATTTTTATTTAATTTTACGACATATTAAAACTAACATTTATTTGTAATAAATTAGAATGTGTCTAAAATGAAACTATTTCTCTTATCAGAAAGCAATAAACACAATTATCCCAGGCGCAGCATTGTATTAGATTTTAATAAATATGAACAAAACATGTAGAAAACACCTTCACCTTCCACAGAGAAACAGCCACCCGCGGCATTGAGTCCGCTTTCAGAACTGGCCACTACTGAGAATGAAGCTTGGCTGCCCCCTAATGGTAATGTATTTCCTGAGCCAGAGAATTTCCCTGAGTACTGCGGCTAACCGCGGTTAGTCATGGGATTCTGATCTCTGAGACATGCACTTCTAAAGGCCCCATCTGTATGGGGTGTCTTTTTGTTTTTACTATGCTGCTGCTAGGGGTGAAATTATTTCATCTGTTGTATTGTGACAAATGTATTCAGTCAGGTAGGTAACTAGATGGACCCCAACAGCCAGTCATTTGAGTATTACCAGGTTTTATCCAGTTAGGGCCATAGTCTTGTGGACTGCTCGGAGATATTGTACAGTAGCATTCCAAGCAAGTTCAAGTCTACTCCAGTCACATTAATATTTGTCCTCTCCTATTTCTTCTTGACTATATTAATCAGTAAAAAATGATGATGATTGATTATAAAGCTTGTTTGGCATGCTGTCCCAAGAGAGAGCCCTGAGCTCATAAGATCCTCGAGCCTGGGGCTCCCCCCAGTTTGAAAGGCAAGAGGGGAGTTTAAGCTCAGGTAGATCTCGAGAACTCCATTGCTGTATTAGCTAATGAACAGATAGTGATCGCTTTTAAGAGATAACTATTTACTAGGTGCACATCTATGGTGCAGATTTGGATAAGTAAATTAACTTAAGTTGCATGTCTTTGGATGGTGGGAGGAACCCGGAGGAAATCCACGTGAACACGGGGAGAACATGTAAACTCCACACAGAAACATCGGCTGGCTTGGTAAGGACTAGAACTAGTGACGTTCTTGCTGTGAGGCATCAGTGCTAACCACTGGGCCACCCATCTAAGAAAGGAGGAGTAGGGGTGGAAGGGGGGATTCTTCAAAACAAAGATGGCTGTTATACAAGTTTATAATAGTTAACGAAATGAACGATAAAACGAAAACTAAAATTGAAAAACATTCTCGTTAACTGAAATAAAAATAAAAACGAGAGTTTTTAAAAAAACTAGAACTAACTGAAACTGCATTGTGTACATACAAAACTAACTGAAACTAAATTTATAGCAAAAACCTCCTTCGTTTTCGTCTAAATGTATTTAATACATAATCTTACTGTACGCCTTTTAGAAGTAAATCTAATTTGCGCTGCCCGGTGTTTGACCCTATGGCACCTCAGAGTCTGTAGTCCTGCTGCCATTGGCCAGATCGAGCCGGTTCTCCTCCAGTCATCCTTGCTGTTGCTCTTACGACTAAAACAACAAATGGACGTGACAGCAGCATGGTGACAGCATTACAGGGACTTAGAACTACTACTTACACATTTGTGCCCAATAATGGGTTTTATTTCTGTATCGCGATCGCGAACAAATCTTTTTAACCAGATCTTCTAAGTGAACCGGTATAACTAGTTCACCAAATCGAACTGAATCATTTGAAACTATTCGCATCGCATATGCACTTATCCACAAACGACTTACTTTTTAACAAGCCTAATACCCCCCTCTGACTCGAAATAATCCAATATACACTCTTATTCAGTTATTAGAACAGTAACGTCACACTGAGATCAAGTTTGAGAAGTGGTGAACCGATAATACTGCGCATGCGTGATTCAGTGAACCAAACACAGGCAGTACACGACAGCCTGCTGTGACTGAACTGAACTAGAACAACAGCACCATGGGTAAACTGAGGGCTTATATGAGAGGATGTGGTGAAAAAAAACGTAAGTTTATTTCTTAACAGAAAATTTTAATGGAATTTAAATAAGTGAATTATAATTCAGTTGGATTGCAAAACTTTACTGTAATACATTTTTCAGATCATGGTGATGTTTTAACTGACTGAAATTATAATTGCTGACTACATGATTTTGGTATGTTGAGTCCAAACATCCGCATTAAATATCTGAACTTCCCATCACTACTGTGTATAAAACCTCAGAAGCAGCCTTGCACACATTGTACTTAAGGCTGCTGTCTTGTGGGCTGTTGTATTTGAATTTGAGGATGGGTATGGTATTGGTAGATGATAGTGTCCATGTGTCCTCTAAATACAGGTTTCAAAAAATGTATGACTGCGTTTTTATTATACAACATTTATTCTGTTGATTTTGAATCTTGCATCTAACAAATATGCTTTAAAAAAAACTAAAACTAATACTGAAACTAATAAAAAACTAAACTAAAACTGAACAATTTCAAAATATAGAAACTACTAAAAACTAGTAAATCTACCTCTAAAAACTAATTAAAACGAACTGAATTTAAAAACAAAAAGTCAAAATGAAATAAAAACTAAAACTAATGAAAAATCCCAAACTATTATAACCTTGCTGTTATATGGAACTTAGGGTATTTATAGTGGCTTAGAAATCGTCTGATTGGTGAATCATAAAGTGGACAATGTCGGACCAGCCGCAAGCAGTCATAAGCACGTGATCCTCTTGAAATTAGTTTATAAATAAACTTCACAATGCTTTCATCTACTGTACGACTCAACAAAGCTATCATTTAATTGTCTCCAACCTCAGAGTTGGTTGAAAGTGCATGTGACATGTGAATGCTCATGTGGTTGAATGCATTTGATCAGCATTCAACCACTGTTCTAGAGGTAAAAAAGTAAATTTTCAAACTTAAAAAAAAATGTGCACCTTTTTATAAGTATTCATTTAAAAACTCTTAAAGGGACAAATAAAAATGTAATCACTACTTTCCTCACCCTCAATTAGTATCAAACCTTTCTGATTTTATTTATTCTGATAAACACAAAAGAAGAACACCGTTCACTTCCATAGCAGGCAAAAACATATGCTATGGTTACAGGTTTCCAGCTGTCTTCTAAATGTCTTCTTTTGTGTTAAAAAAAAATCAAATAGCTTGGAACAAGTAAAGGGTGAGAAAATCATGACAGAATAAACATTTTTGGGTGAACTATCCCTTCATGTCAGTTTTTAAAGCACAACTACACAATGTGAATTTATGTTTTAGATCAAATCACTCTATTTTTGTTCAGAGGAACCCATAAGTCAGAGGAAGTGTATCTGAGATGGAATTGTAACCAGGCATAAATGGCAAATGCATTTTTTTGGAACACTCGAATGTGTTATCTTTGACCACTTGTGATTCGAATCAACCAAGGCCCAAGCAAAAACAGGTGTAAATGGGGACTCAGTATGGGTGCTGAGTGAATCCACTTGCAAGTGATAAACAGAAACTGCCACACTCTAAGCGTCCCTCATACTGCCTCCTGTCAAGGCGTTGGAGACAGATGGACCAGAAGAGTCCATGTGTCTCACACATTTCCATTTTTGACCGTGCCTGTAGCAGTACTCCCAAAATAGCCCCCATTCCTTGCGACCTTATATGTTCAAGGCCTAAGCAAAGACTACAGGGGAGAGAATTGCAAATCCAGGTCACACAAGACACAGCGTTGTCTCTCTGTTGCTTTGTGGTTATTAGCAGGCCTGTTAGTGTGCTTGCTATGCATCTCATAGAACTAGATCAAGAGTGTTTGATACACCTTTTTTCATACCTAGACAAGGATAGTCGGTGCAGCCTGTCCTTAACGTGTGTACGGCTAAGACAGGTTTTCCTAGACCCTCAACTGTGGACACTACTTCACTTTGGATCTCCATGCGAGCTGAGGAGGGACAACTTTGTTTTGGGATCTTCGCTAAGGTACCTGGCTGTATGCTGGCACTCAAGCAGGGTCAAAGTGTGCAACATTGAGCACTGGATGAAAACCACATTCCAAAAGGACCTCTGTAGCAAGCATGAGAGCCTTGTCAGTGACTTCCTGGAGCGTGTTTGCAACATGTGAGTGTTTCTTTTTGTCTTCGTTTCAACTTACATTTTGATTTTGCTGTTGGCTTACTCCTGAACACAGATCTGCTCCTCTGATATATTTCGAAAAATGAAGTAACCTAAATAAATCCAACATCTACTATCTATTATTAAAGGAAATCGCTCCAAAATGAGTAAACTGTAAAAGAACGTATACACAATTCTATCCACTTCAAATAACAGTATCCAGTCAGTATTACACACCACCAAATCATTAAAAAATAACTATATTTTGTACATAAAAGTTGTCCATAAACATGCAATATATTTATGACCAAACAGATCTATATCTTGCTGTTAGAACTTGTGAAGATGTGTTGACCTTTAAATCAGGATTTGTTTCATGTCTGATTATGATATCATGTTTGATATATACAAATTCAACTGAAAATTTGTCAGAAAACTAAAACAACCCCTGATAGAAAATGATAGATTCACTCCACTTAGATGACGTTCTCTCAGTTTCATTACTTCAAATCAAATGAACAAATCACAGAAAAGCCACATTTTTTTTTTTTTTAATAACACTGATACATAACTCGAAACAATTTTTTTTTATAAACAGCAATTAGTTTTAAAAGTTGACGAAAAATTTTTTTGAGAAAAACATTAAATCATCAACACAACTAGTTCTTTGTTACGCTTCTGGTCTTTATGACTGCCTGAAATATTGTGTGGATGGACTTAACTAATGAAAATCTTTATTTTGCATCAAGTTGCTTCCAGCTTTCTTGATCATTGGATGACAAATCAACTTTGCAAAAATAACCTTTTCTCATGGACCTTTTTTTTATCTGGATATTTTGCTGAACATGTGATTGTGTTGATATGCCTTTTCTAAACAACAGCTGTAACAATCCTTCCTCTGTACCATCCTGAAAAAATGACATCATCATCAGATCACCAAGTGCAAAAACTCAATAAGGATTTTAAGCACTCTCTTTTAACTGCTGACTAAGCATTAAATATGTGCCAGTATTTTTTAAAATACGAATTGCAAGATGATTTACCTAAATTTTAAACGAGTAAAGACATTTTACCATCCATTCATTATTAAAGTTTAATTTCTTTTGTTTTAAGTTGTGTAACAAAACCAAAGTGTTGAGTTTTTCAACAACAACAAAGAAATGATTTGATGAGTGGCTATGAAGGCAAAAATATAATTTAAGTGTGGAGATTTCATCATTTTTGGCAGGGGTTGTACTATACTATATACAGTTGAAGTCAGAATTATTAGCCCCCCTGAATTATTAGACCGCTTGTTTATTTTTTCCCCAATTTCTGTTTAACGGAGAGATCTTTTTCAACACATTTCTAAACATAATAGTTTTAATAACTCATTTCTAATAACTGATTTGTTTGATCTTTGCCATGATGACAGTAAATAATATTTTACTAGATATTTTTCAAAACACTTCTATACAGCTTAAAGTGACATTTAAAGGCATAACTAAGTTAAGTAGGTTAACTAGGCAGGATAGGGTAATTAGACAAGTTATTGTATAATGATGGTTTGTTCTGTAGACTATTGAAAAAATATATAGCTTAAAGGGGCTAATAATTTTATCCTTAAAATGTTTTTTTTTTTATTCAAAACTGCTTTTATTGTAGCTGAAATAAAACAATAAGACTTTCTCCAGCAGAAAAAAATATTATCAGACATACTGTGAAAATGTCCTTGCTCTGTTAAACATCATTTGGGAAATATTTAAAAAAGAAAAAAATCAAAGGGGGTGATATATAGACACAGTATCTCTTTTCTACTGGCACAGTTGTCCAAAAACAAGATGATTTTCAATCTGCCCTCTCTTGCGCCTGTCAATGATTTTATATTAGCTAATAACAACGATACAAACATTTCCTTTTGAACAAAATCCATTTCATGCTGACTTTAATTTTAGTTCTGTTTATACTTACAATTGTAATTACTGCTGACTATACAGTATTTTTTGTTTTTTTCCGTAACATCTCTTAACTGCTTTTGTTCTGTTCCAGAAGTTAGGGTTATGGCAGCATATGTAATAAGAAAATTCTTTATGTCACAAAATTGTTGAAGTTCTATAAGCTAAAGCAATGTTAAACACTTTTAACAAATCACAAGTTAATGTTTATTAAATTTGGTTTAGCCATATATGCTGTTGGCTGTGGCTTTAATCAAATCTCTGTATAAAAGAATGTAAGCAAAGATGCTGACTGGTAAATGCCATGTGTTGTCACACCACAGCTGTAGGCACCCAGTCTGCTTTAATCAACAGAGCTGTGAAACTCACCCAAAGTATGGACTATGATGATTAATATGCAGTTGAAGAACAGAACAATAAGCTGGTGTCTTGACAAATCTTCCTTCCTTGAAATTGACTTACTTAATAGTTATACAAATAATAATTATAATTTTAAATAATGTATATTTTTGCTTTCTATGTGTAGCACAGTATAAATAATGCATAAACATGAGGCATTCTTGCTTTCTTGCTTTCATTATTCTAATCATAATCCTTTTATAATTGGACATCATTTGTACATGCATTTGAAAAATGTATGTAATCAAAACTTTTAATTAACCATCAAAATATAATTAATAAAGACCTAATTTTGAGGAATAACCTTTCTCACCACACCCACCATTCACTCACATTTCCCAGGTTCTAATGTAAAATGAGGGGTGACAAGGTGGGTAAGTTATTTGCCTTACAGAAAGGAGATGGGTGATTTAAATCCAGGCTGAACCAGAAGGCTTTTCTGTGTGGAGTTTGCATGTTCTCCCTGATTTTGTTTCTTGTACATAACAAAGGGGTAGTTTAAATGGCCATGAAAGTACTAAAAATAATAAGTATAATAATAATTATTATTATTATTCTGTCCTAATCAATTGTTGCTTATCCGAATGTTTACCTTCATAAGAACACCAGAAAGCAGACTAAGTAAATTTAGTGACTTCATTGGCAATTGTTCTTATCAATATCTTTCTTTTTGTAAAACTACAACAAAGAGGGGGAAAGTATGTATCAATTCACATTTACTTTAACATGTTCAATTCAATCAGCTGGACATGAACGGAACTAACAAACTGCTGAATCTGCACTTTACCTCAATGTGCTTCTTGACATTGGACAGTGAGTTTTTAAACACCAATATTTCTTTTGGCTAGCAAAAGAGCCACTTTCTCCAGTTTGTTATTTACGGGTCCTTATCTTCGCCACAGCAGTTGTAGAAACAGTTGCAGATGTCTGTCTCAGTGTTCACTAATATTAATCGCTTGCTATTATGATATGCATGAGCTTGTTCGGAAAATGAAATTAACCACAGAGGTTGTGTGAGCACTCGATTTAACATGTGTAAACGAAGTCAAGTAATGCAGCAGACCACAGATTTGTCAAACTGTTTGTTCCTTTGGTTTTGTTTTGTAGTATTAAATAACAAATGTGTTGTAAATGTATAGAATGTTTTGAAGATATGTAGTAGAGTAAAAGTTGCCAGAAAAATGCAACTTCAATTAAAGTACATATGCTTGCAAAAAAATTATTATTACTTTGTTACATTACACTAATGATAAAAACAAATCAATGGTTGGAGGCTTAGCGCTTTAGCATGTAGCTGCTTAACATAACCAGGCTTGTTTGCCCAGAATTTCATCTCTTAAAAGTCCATCAAAAAACATTTTTTCTTCAAGCAAGCATGTCATCACAGTCTAATCACTACTAGATGGAGCTTACATTTAAAGTGTGCAGAGGCTAGGAATGTAAATTGTCCTAAGTATTGAATGACATGATGTCTGTGAAGTAGCAGAGCACAGCTGAATTAACCTCTAGGGTTTTTAGCAGAAGACTATACTGCCTTTTCCGACAGCCTATAATTACGGTAGACTCTGCAATTTCTTCCACAACCATTTTGCACTAACAAAAAAAAAGTAATTGGTAAAATACATAACCAGTAAAACATTTTAAACATGTTTTCTCTATATTGTAAACCACTTGGGAAATATAGGAACAGATATCCAAATTTCCCAGTTTTTCCCCTTATAGTATATAGTGTAGTATATACAGTTGAAACCAGAAGTTTGTTAATGTGACTAAACTTTTTCTCTTTTAGGTAAGTTAGGATTATCAAATTTGTTTCTGTTATGCTTAATAGCAGAATAATGAGAGAGAGATTTTTTGAGAATTTTTTATAACTTTTCTTGAAAGTCAAGTTTGCGTACAATAAGATTATGATGCCTCTGAAAAAGCTCACATGATGGTGTCAAGGTTTTGGAAGTTTCGGCTAATTGACAACATTTCAGTTAATTGGAGGCACAACTGTAGAATAGTATTTAAGTAAAACCTCAAACACACTGCTTCCTTGTGTGACAACATGGGAAAATCAACAAGCCAGAATCAACAAAAAAGCCAGAATACAATTTGCAAAATTACACGAGGAAAATTACTAATTTTTGCAGAAATGTCCTGTGGTATGATGGAACTAAGATTGAACTGTTTGACCATAATGACCAGTGTAACATTTGGAGGACAGAGGGGAAAGCTTACAAGCTTAGGAACAGCATCCCAACTTTGAAGTATGGGGGCGGCAGCATCATGTTATGGGGCTGTTTTGCTGCAGGATGGGTCCACTTCACAGCATAGAGAGCATCATGAAGAAAAAACATTATGTAGAAATACTGAAGCAACATCTCAAGACATCAGCCAGGAAATTAAAACTTGAACACAAACGGGTCTTTCAAACAGACCATGACCCTAAGCATACCGCCAAATTAGTTAAAATGTGCTTTAAGGACAACAGAGTGAATGTTTTGGAGTGGCTATCACAAAGCCCTGACTCAATCCTATAGAAAATTTGTGGGCAGCCTACAAATCGGACTCAGTTACACCAATTCTGTCAGGAGGAATGGGCCAAAATTCCTTCAAACTATTGTGAGAAGCTTGTGGAAGGAGACCCAAAACATTTGACCAAAGTTATACAGTTTGAAAAGCAAAGCAAAAAAAAAAAAAAAAAAACACCAAGGAAATGTATGTAAATATTTGACTGTCTAGAAATTAATAAAAAATGATCAAAAAAACAAATTCTCTCATTATTCTGGCATTTAGCAAATGTAAATCATTAAGGTAATCCTAACGGACCTAAAATAATAAACGTTTAGTATGATTTACCATCAAACATTTTTAAAAAAATAGTTATGTTCCTTTTTTAGAGTGTATGTAAACTTCTGATTTCAACTATATTAATCCAAACTGTTTGAATGGATATTATGGAAATGCCTGAACAACCAATACCATATTGTAACAGTAGCAAACACTTAATGTGAACTTTGACAAATAAATGGGCTAGAGTCTGGAAGTGTGGGCTGAAATCATTTAGCTCCTGTCACTTTTATACCACACCTGTCTCAAATATGTAGTCCATATATGTTTAAATACTAGTTATTATTAATTGTTTATAGTTCCCATTGAGCTAACTTGTTATACAGGAAATAATATTTTAAATCCAACTTAGAATTTTTGTTGGTGCTTGTTTTTATGGTTTGAAATCTTCATTAGCATAGTGATGATTGTTTCTTACCCAAAGAAAATTTCAGCAACACATGAGGGAAGCCTCCTTTGAAAACCCTTCCTCAAAATTGCCATTGACAGCCTACAATCAGTTCTTTGTTGATGGTGGTGGAATGAACTGTGAACAGTAAGAGAGAGAGAGTGTATGTGTGTGCATGTGTGCATTTGGTTTTAAATTCCAGTGGGACACATAGCGACTCTATGGAGCAAACAGTCTCAGATGGTATCAAGTTCAAGTGGGAATCTACTTTCAGTTTTCATATAAACAATATCCTATCACTATACATGTCCAATGGTTTTCCAAAATATGATTTGATGATGTGATTTGTATTATTGTGTTATTAATATTGCATCTATAAAGGGGACATGTTCACGAGGAAAAAATTAAGTAGGCTTTTCTTCCCCCACCCAGACTCATTCTTATAGCTAAAGTATAATTTGCCTCTGAGTAAACATTTATTTAAATATTTGTTATAAATAAATAGGTGCTGTTCAATAAAAATGTATGTTCTTGGGGAAAAAGGAGACAAAAACCCTGCACAAGAGATGGGTGGAGCGGAAGAGGAAGGCATACTTATGTAACCGGTGATGATGCGGCACATATATCTGGCATGTTTACTTCATCTGGACAGTTTTGAAAGCTCCTCCTGCTCAAACACCATGGCTGAAAACCGCTCCAGCAGAAACTATTTAGATCCCAGAGGCTTTGAGGTTGCAAGCTTTTCTCATCCTTCCTCTGCTGTTGATTCCTTTATCAGTTCGTCTGTGCGACCAATGACCGTCTGCAGTGATAAAAGCAATGGCACGTGTAGTGTGAGATCCGCCCCATGGCCAGGGTTATTGGGACAGTGCTCATAGCACTTCCAGGCTGGAATGTGCTGGTCTCACATGTGGTTAAATGGTAAGATTATGTAAGAGTTTATGTAATCTGCATCAGTAAACGTGAATGACATCTCAAAGCTACAGCCATTAACTCGCTTTGTGAGAGCATGTGAGAGTGCTGACCCTGTGCGAGTCCACCAGCAGGCTGCAGCAGAGGAGAAACCCTAGTACAGAAGGTTCCTGTTGCCCAAGCTCACTGGTGTGGGATTGGGAAACGACTCAGCTTTCAGCTGGAGCTATTTATCAGAACATCAGCTGTTTATGTTGCAAAAACAGCTGATACAGCAAACACTGACTTAGGGAATTGTCTTTGTTTTGCTTGGTATAATACTGTGCAATTCCCTGGTGGGGCCCACACAATCGCTGTCTAAACTCTCAGAGTTGCAGTGTCTGTGTTGAAATTTGTGTCATTTACTGTATAGCTACTGACAGCATGACATGTTTATTGTACAGTCTACACATTATGCTTTCCCAGAGGAATACAAATTTCGTAATGCAGCAAACTATTTGTTTTAGTAAAAAAATAAATAAATAAAAATACTGTCATCATTATCTCTCCCTTCATTTGTTTCAAACCTGTTTGAGTTTCTTTCTTCCGTTTAAATAATAATTTAATATATATTTGATGATATAATACATTTTGATGAAAATTACAAACCTATTAGCATTGATTTCCATAGTTTTAGTTTTTCCTACACTCTCAGAAATAAAGGTACGAGAGCTGTCACTGGGGCA
Organism: Danio kyathit; assembly: GCA_903798195.1. Taxonomy (NCBI): domain Eukaryota; kingdom Metazoa; phylum Chordata; class Actinopteri; order Cypriniformes; family Danionidae; genus Danio; species Danio kyathit. Next base: position 29,951,634 of record LR812543.1, read on the forward strand.
GTGCTTTTTCGAAAAGTACATATTTGTACCTAAAGAGTCCATGTTGGTACGTCAAAGGTACATTTTAGGTGCATTTGGGTACTGATATGTACCTGAGGTACCACTAAGAACTCTTTAGGTACAGATATGTACCTTTTGAAAAGGTACTGCCCCAGTGACAGCTCTCGTACCTTTATTTCTGAGAGTGTACTAAGGATGTCAATGGCTACAGTTTTACAACTTTCTTCAAAATATCTTTTTTTTGTTTTGTTTTACAGAAATAGAAAGAGACAACAGAAAATAAAACTTAAAAGATAAAGAATTATACTACTTGGGGATGAGTAAATAGATTTTCCTTATTGGGTGATCCCTTTAATGATAATATTTTATTTATTACCATATTATTTTGCGATATATTTATGATTTATAAAATTATTGAGATATATATAATTAACAATTTCTGATTTTCCTTACAAACTGACATAGCAGCACAGGTTCAACCAATGGTGTGACTTTTTGGTTGGAGCTTTTCTTTAGATTTGACTAATGACATAACGTATGAATCCTGCTACTGGTGCAATTAATAAAATCTTAAGCTAAATGAATAATTTTATTTGGTTCTTTCGCATAATGTGGCATACTGTAGGAGTTTATATAAATAAATAAAAAAACTACTAGTAGTCATTGTAGCAGTATCAGTAGTAGTTGTAGTAGTAGTAGTGGTTTTATTATTAGTAGTAGTAATAATAAAAAGAAAAATAACCTTTATCTTGATTTCTCTCCAGTACAGTGGGCGTTTTAGTGACATAGCTATGTTAGAGTGGTCTGTCTTATGCAATTATGACAAGAGCATTATGTCCCAAAACGTTCCCAAAGACTCTTCTGCTTCTTAACAATCTCAACCAAACAAAAAAAAATGTTTAGAGCATAGTAGTAATTATATTTAGCATGTTAAAATTGTGCTTCTTGTTTCTTTAGGTGTCCAAATCTGATCTCACTGACTCTGTCTGGATGCGGGCATATAATGGACAGCAATGTCATCAAAGTGCTACAAAGCTGCAGAAGGCTACGCAGCCTTAGTCTAGAAAACTGTGCTCGGATGACAGATTCTGTACTCAAGGCTGCGGTGGACCACGGCCACCATCTCACAGAGGTGAGAGTGGACTTTTGTCGCAACGTGACCCAGGCCGGGCTGCAGGAACTAAGAAACAGGAAACCAGAAGTACATCTGAGTGCATTACACAGTGCAGATATGATTCCAGATTGCAAGCCTGAGGAGAAAACACATACCAGGAGAGCCCTGCAGAAGTTCTTGATCTTCTCCTGACTGACTCTTGTGACCTCATGTCAAGCTGATTTTCAGACTATTTTCCAATTCTATTATAAAAGGTTTTTTTCATAAATTTTGTGATTCATTGTTTTGTGTTTTCAAAGGTTTTCATGACATGCAAATTTGATTGCTAACATTTTGTATTTTATTAGTTTCCTCTTTTCACCCACCCTTTTTTTGTACCTTCACTTTCATAGATTGTTTATTTCTTTGTTTGTCCATTTGACTGCATGAAATGTCTCACTAGTAAAGTGCAAAGTATAAAAGTATTGGATATGCAGGGCATTAGCCCAGTTCACATATTTTAGTGAAATCTAGTGTTTCAATAATAAAACATTAGCAAATTATGTGAATGGTTGTATTTTTTAAAAGCACAATATGTTAGGGTTAGGGTTAGGGAACTGTTCTGGAACAGCTCATGGTCATTTATTCACAATGTGGGTTTTGGAATTCTTCCTAGAATATATAGAAAATATTTATTAGAATATATAAAAAATATATTTGAACAAAAAAGCAAGAAGGTCACTGGTTCGAGTCTCGCCTGGGAGTCTCTGCTCCGGTTTCCTTCACAGTCTGTAGACATGCAGTATAGGTGAATTGATTAAACCAAATTGGCCGTAGTGAGTAAATGAGAGACTTTAAGGATGTTTCAGGTTGGGGTTGGAAGGGAATCTGACACATAAAACATATTACATAAAACAATTACATATAGTAATTAGAGGTTCATTCCACTGTGGTGACCCCTGATAAATCAGGGACTAAGCTGAAGGATTTTGAGTAAGTGAAGTTGTCCAACATTATATTGTGAAAAAAGCCATATATAACATGGTCTTGACTGCTTTATTGCTTCTATAAAACCAAATTTTAAGCCAATTATTTAATCATCTTGCAATGTAAAATAATAATAATACTTATTTTGTGTGTCAACACAGCATTTCAGTCATTGGACACAAGCACATCCCGTGATGTTTAACGGAGAAGAGAGTTTTTCAAAGCATTCCCTATATTCCCTATAGCCCCCTTAAAAAAAAATATTATTATTTTAATGGCTACTGTTAGGAAGCAGACGGACAAACAGGGTAAATGAAATACGTAACAGTTTATTTTGACAACATAGAACACAAACGGGTGAGACGGGAGAGAGGATGGATGATCTGGTTGGTTTACTGTCCTTTTCCTTGGCAGAGTGGATGAGACACAACGGGGAAGACGGATGACACACACCAGATGACTTGGACGGAGTATGGACAGACGGCGAACACACCACTGACTGGATACAAGGAAGACAGGAACAACTAGGAATGAACAGAGATACGGTAAGTACGAGAATGCAGGTTTTGTAAGTGTTTGCCAGGAGAGTGAACAATCAGAGTCCGCTTCGTATAAACGAGCCCGGACACGGAGTGAAGTGAGGTGTGTGCCTTTGTAGTGAATCAGGTAATGGGATGCAGCTGTACATAATCAAAACTCAGGTGACCAATGGCTGACATTACCCCCCTCCCCAGGGCCCCCTCCTGAGGGCCTAAGATTCCGAATCCGTGGTGGTCTACCTCGTCCACGAGGTGCCAGGAACTCTGGGTGATTGGAGTGGAACTCTTCCATGAGTGAGGGATCTAAGATGTTGGATCTGGAAACCCAAGATCTCTCCTCTGGTCCATATCCCTGCCAGTCCACTAGGTATTCTAACCGACCACCACGACGCAGAGACCGCAGAATGTCCTTGACGGAATAGATGGAGCCTTCTTCCAGCAACAGTGGGGGAGGGGGTTCCTCTTCGTGACCAGGCTCTGTGGAGGGAATCAGAGGGTCGTGATAGGGTTTTAGGAGTGAGACGTGAAACGTGGGGTGGATTCTGTACTGTGGAGGGAGTTGTAACTTGTAGGTGACGGGATTGACCTGTTCCAAGACTGAGCTTCCTGCAGGGCAGTCGCAGGCGGATGTCTCTTGTGGAGAGCCAAACCTTCTGCCCTGGATGATAGGTGGGACCAGCAATCCTCCTTCTGTCTGATACCTCCTTGGCTCTGCGGACTGCCCTCTGAAAATGGTGATGAGCCTTGTCCCATACTCTCTCGCTCTCCCGGAACCAGTGATCTACTGCGAGGACATCAGATGGTTCGCCATCCCAGGGAAAGAGTGGAGGTTGGAACCCTAGCATGCACTGGAATGGCGTGAGTCCGGTGGTGGATTGCCGCAGTGAATTCTGGGCACATTCTGCCCAGCCCAGAAACTGGTTCCAGGAGTGTTGGTGGCCGTGACAGAAGGTCCTAAGGAATCGTCCCACCTCCTGAATCTTCCTCTCTGTCTGGCCGTTGGTCTGTGGATGATATCCAGACGAGAGGCTGACGGTCACACCCAGGAGTTTAAAGAAGGCTTTCCATAGTCGGGAAATGAATTGTGGACCTCGATCTGAGATGATGTCTTCAGGTAGACCAAAACATCGAAAGACATTGTTGAATAGACTTTCTGCTGTCTCTAGGGCTGAGTGGAGACCCTTCAAAGGAATTAAACGACAGAATTTAGAGAACCGGTCTACTATTACCAGGATACAAGTATTACCGTCTGATGAAGGAAGGTCCGTCATAAAGTCCACTCCTAGGTGTGACCAGGGACGATTCAGGATTGGTAAGGGATGGAGTTTGCCAGCCGGTAGATGACGTGGGCTTTTGGACATGGCACATTCTTGACATCCTTGGATATACCTTCTCACATCCCTTGCCATGTTCGGCCACCAAAAACGTTGGGATAGAAGCGAGAGGGTGTTGTTGGTCCCCAGATGCCCAGTGCCCATGGAGGAATGGATGGAGTGAATCGTATTTACCCGTTGCTCAGCTGGAACAAACTGCAGATTAGGTGGGCAACCCGGCGGAGGTCTAGGTTCAGGAATGGCGACGGTTGAAGGGGCAGACCACTCAATGGGACAGATAGTGATATGGTCTGGAAGGATCCTAGCTGGAGTTTCAACTGTTTCCTGATGATCATGCATTCTGTATAATGCATCTGCTCGGATATTCTTTTATCCTGGTCGGTAGATAATAGAAAACTGGAACCTGGAGAAGAACAATGATACCACTGGGCCTGACGAGGACAGAGTCGTTTAGCATCTTTGAGATATTGTAAGTTTTTATGGTCTGTAATGACTTGGAAGGGGTGTTTTGCGCCCTCCAATCAATGTCGCCACTCCTCCAGGGCGAGCTTGATGGCGAGAAGCTCCCTATTGCCGATGTCGTAGTTCTGCTCCGCCGGGCTAAGCTTCCGGGAGAAATAGGCACATGGATGGAGTAATTTAGGAGTCCCGTGGTATTGGGAGAGAATTGCTCCTACACCAGTGGTGGATGCTTCTACTTCGAGGATGAAAGACAGGTCTGGGTCAGGATGAGTCAGGAGTGGGGCTCGGGTAAACGCCTCTTTGAGGTTTTGGAAGGCTGCGGCTGCTTTGGGAGACCAGACTAATCTTTTGGGTTTATTTTTCAGGAGGTTGGTGATTGGAGAGGTGACAAGACTGTAGTTCTGGATGAAGAGCCGGTAGAAATTCACAAACCCAAGGAATCGTTGTAGCTCTTTTATGTTTGTGGGGTCTGGCCAGGACACAACAGATTTTACCTCCCCCTCGTCCATACGAACACCTGTTTGATCGATGATGTATCCTAGAAACTGGACAGATGGTTTATGGAAGGAGCATTTTTCAGCTTTCAGATACAGTTGGTGTTTTCTGAGTGTTTGTAGGACCTCCGCAACATGGTGGCGATGTTCTCCCTCACTCCGGGAGTAGATGAGGATATCATCTATATAGACTATGACAAAGTGATGCAGGAACTTCCGGAGGACTTCATGAATGAAGTTCTGGAATACTGAGGGGGCGTTGACCAGACCATAGGGCATAACCAAGTACTCATAGTGTCCAGTAGGGGTCACAAAAGCGGTTTTCCATTCATCATTTGCGCGTATTCTTACCAGGTTGTATGTGCTGCGGAGGTCCAACTTAGTAAAAATCTTGGCAGATCGTAGTTGTTCCAGGGCTGCAGGGACGAGAGGAAGAGAATACCGGAACTTGATGGTGCTTTGATTAAGGACTCTGTAATCTATACATGGCCGCAGCCCTCCATCCTTCTTGGCAACAAAAAAGAAACTGGATGCTGCGGGTGACGTGGAAGGACGAATATACCCCTGACTCAGAGTCTCTTGAATATACTCCTCCATGGCCTTAGTCTCCGGAATCGATAACGGGTAGATTTTCCCTTTGGGCAATGGAGCATCTGGAACTAGGTCGATGGCACAGTCCCATGGCCGATGTGGAGGTAGCTGGGAAGCTCTCTTGGGGCAAAACCTTGTCCTTGTAAGGAGAGTAGATTTCAGGAATATTAATAGATTGTTTTTCGACTGGACTTTCAACGGACGCGACATAGACAGATAGGGGTTTACGTGTCTGAAGAGGAAGATCGGGAAAACAGTCTGGTGTGCATCCTTCACCCCATTGCTTAATCTCTCCTGTACCCCAAGAGAGGATGGGATCATGCTTTACCAGCCACGGGTGCCCTAAGATGATTTCCATGGTGGCGCCCTCCAGAACCAAGAATTGTATTTTCTCTTTGTGCAACAGTCCTACTTGGAGGTGAATGGATTCACATCTACGATGGATACGTGCCTGAGAGTGAATATTGCGGGTTATGGGTTGGATCTGGTAGACGTGCGTCAAGGCTTCTGTGCTGAGTTGAAGTTGGCGACAGAGGGTATGTGAGATGAAGTTCCCTGCTGACCCGGAGTCGATAAGTGCGGTGGCTGAAACAGAGACAGAGTGGGTAGTTAACAAAACACTAGTAGTGAGCGGATGCATCTTTTCTATATCTGAACTGAACACACTCACCGAGGAACGTATGGGACGGAGTGGACAGTCCAGCCTGACATGTCCACTAGCCCCACAGTACATGCACAGACCCCGGGTCAGCCTCCTCTGTCGCTCGGCGATTGTAAGTCTACCCGATTCAATGATCATGGGTTCTGGTTCTGGAGGGGTTACTGACTCAGACGGTCGGAGGAGTGCTTGAAGTGCTGGTTCAGAATCATATTGGTAGGTTTTCAGATGATCAGAACATCGGAGAGAAAGTTGGATAAATTTTTTCAAACCCATAGTATCATCCAGTGCTGCGAGCTGTAATTGAAGCTTGGGTTCTAAGCCGAGCCGGTACGTGGTGAGGAGAGACCGCTCGTTCCATCCGCCGCCAGAGTACGAAAACGCAGGGCATAGTCCTGTGTGGACATCGTACCTTGTTTTAGATGGTATAGTTGTTCTCCAGCTGCTATTTCTCCATCTGAACGACCAAATACTTCTTTGAAATACTTCGTGAATGATTGGATGGAATTCGTTACCGGCCCGGCTTGATGCCAAATGGTTTCGGCCCACCGGATAGCAGGTCCCGATAGGAGGGAGATGATATAAGCGATTTTGGAGCGATCTGTGGGATATAAAGCAGGTTGCATGTTGAATACTAGGGAACATTGTAACAGGAATCCATTGCACTCCTCCGCCCCGCCTGAGTAGGGCGCTGGTCGAGCCATGGGACTGGAAGAGGTGGTGGGCGACGAATAAGGCGATGAGGAAGTTCTCAGGACTGGTGGTGCATCGGGAAGTGGCGCTGATGGTAGTAGAACTCTCTTTAAAGTGTCCACCAGCTCTTGAAATTGATCGGGAGTGCTCATGTTGTCAACGGTGGGTCCGGGCTTCTGTTAGGAAGCAGACGGACAAACAGGGTAAGTGAAATACGTAACAGTTTATTTTGACAACATAGAACACAAACGGGTGAGACGGGAGAGAGGATGGATGATCTGGTTGGTTTACTGTCCTTTTCCTTGGCAGAGTGGATGAGACACAACGGGGAAGACGGATGACACACACCAGATGACTTGGACGGAGTATGGACAGACGACGAACACACCACTGACTGGATACAAGGAAGACAGGAACAACTAGGAATGAACAGAGATACGGTAAGTACGAGAATGCAGGTTTTGTGAGTGTTTGCCAGGAGAGTGAACACTCAGAGTCCGCTTCGTATCAATGAGCCCGGACACTGAGTGAAGTGAGGTGTGTGCCTTTGTAGTGAATCAGGTAATGGGATGCAGCTGTACATAATCAAAACTCAGGTGATGGTGCTCGCCGTGATTGAGTGCTGGAAGAGCCTGGCCAATGAGTGACAGCTACAGAGCAAACCACTCTTGTCAAATAACGTAACCTAATTTGCCTAGTTAATACCAACCTTTAAAGTACACTTTAAGCTGAATACTAGTTGCAAAAATAGATATTATCTACTCATTATCTACTCACATCAAGGCAAGGACAAAATAAATTAGTTATTAGAAATGTATTATTACAAATATTGTTTAAAAAAATCTCTTTTTTAAACAGCAAAAAGACTTTTTTAATAATTTCACTTTTCAATTTATACTGCTCTGTACATATATGTGTGTGAGTGTGTGGGTGTGTATGTGATGTTGGTATTGCCATTTGACCTGTATTTTCTACTTAGTGTTATGCATAAGGTTTTTTTTTTTTTTTTTTTTGGATATTGTTATCCTATCAGATAAATTCTTTGGAAAGGCTAAATGGGTTGCAATAATATATATATATATATATATATATATATATATATATATATATATATATATATATATATATATATATATATATATACTTTTTTTTTTTTTTTTTTTAAACCTCTAAACGTATTGTCATAAAAAGCAACAGTTAAGCCTATTAACTACAGTTGAAGTCAAAATTATTAGCCCCATCTGATTTTTTTCCCTTTTTTAAATATTTCCCAAATGATGTTTAACAGAGCAAGGAAATTTTCACAGTATGTCTGATATTTTTTCTTCTGGAGAAAGTCTTGAATCAAAGCAGTTAAAAAAAAGTAATAAACATTTTAGGGTCAATACTATTAGCCCCTTTAAATCTATATTTTTCGATAGTCTACAGAACAAAACATTGTTATACAATAACTTGCCTAATTACCCTAACCTGTCAAGTTAACCTAATTAACCTAGTTAAACCTTTAAATGTCACTTTAAGCTGTATGTAAGTGTCTTTAAAAATATCTAGTAAAATATTATTTACTGTCATCATGGCAAAGATAAAATAAATCAATTATTAGAAATAAGTTATTAAAACTATTATGTTTAGAAATGTGTTGAAAAAAATCTTCTCTTCGTTAAACAGAAATTTGGGAAAAAATAAACAGGGGGGCTAATAATTCTGACTTCAACTGTATATTAAAGTTTATTCCAATTTTTAAATAATGAAACTTTGATGTCATGTTGCTTTTTAAGAACAACAGCAAACTTTATAAATTAAATAGCAAATATTAGTCTTTTTAGTTGCAAGTTAGTTTTTAGTTTTAAGTTGCAAGGAAAACAGTTCTTGTCTGCCTTAACAGACTTGTGACCTAAAGCCTCCAGAGAGTTATCTGAGGTCATGTTGGACGACTTCCAGCATTTTGATTAGAAACACATTATGTAAGAGATGTGGAGTGTAGTAGTAGGTTGGCCAGTGTCTTTTTTCCACGTAGTCATGATATTTTGCTTTGTAATTCCAGCAAAAGTAGATGTTCTTAACTCTCAGTATTCTTCATTTGCTCTTTTTCAACATTTGTGCTTTGTCCCAGCTCCTGTGAAATCAAGCAATGATGGAAATTACATGAGCAGATATAACATTATATCTATAGGTGGGCATAGATTAATTTTTTTAATCTAGATTAATCTAGATTAATTTCAAAATTAATCTAGATTAATCTAGATTAAAATGGCTCATTTGAATTCTGCCGAAGGTATTCAGAATATGTGTGTTACCCAAATAATAAGTCTTTGAGAACGGGTTTCTCAAGCCGGGTGTCGCATTAGACCAGTGTCTCATCTCCAAAATGTTTCCAAAATGCATCACAAACTGCTTGAGAAACTGTTCTACTATGATAATTGGTGATGAAAATAAATGATGTTCAATAAGAAGTGTTTACTTACTTGTGTTTACTAACTGTTTATTCAGTTAAACATGAATGTTGAACTGTAGGCCTACATAAGCTCCAAACAGCGAATTCTGATGAGCTTAATCAGACTAAAGTCAGCACTGAACTAAACAGAAATGGAATTAAGACATGGAGTATGCAGATTTTAGTGGCATTATTGAAGTAAACACCGCGGTCTTTAGGACCTTTCGCCATATTTTCCGACAAGGTCCACACACGCGGCTGTCAGAAAGGACTGCACACACACATACACAAACACACACACACACACACATCGCGAAATGCGGAAGTTTTTTTTTCTTACCATTTGGCATGCGTTATTAAACTCCATAACTCTCTCACCTGTCCTTACTCCGTATTTGCGTCTATATTACCCCAGTTTGTCACGAAGGAATAAATGAAAAGTGAAACTGCAGTTAGAGTCAGGCATCCTGCTGATTTGATTCAATAGAGCAGACGGCTCACCGGTCAGGTATACATCCGCGGTAATATATCAAGGTGAAAGTCATCATAGCTTGCGTAGAATAGACCTAGCTCCCAACCCAACTTTGAGAATAGATTAACGGCGATATTTTTTTTATCGCGCGATAAGAGTCTCGCATTAACGCAGCACGTTAACGCCGTTAACGGCCCAGCACTAATTATATCAGTATGTCACTTTCTCTAATGGTCTTTGTCAGTCAAATTTAAGAAAGTCCCAAGGAAAAGTATCGAGATTTTAACAATTTTAGTAAACCATTCATAAAAAGTTCATCTCAGTGTACTAGAATCTTTTATGACATTCTTATGAATTCAAAACTTGGTCAGTATGCTGTTATTGCCTAAGGGTGCTTTCACACTTGATTCAATTGCCTGGTCCGAACCCAAGTTTGATTGTCCCCCCTTGCCACCTTCTCGGCTGGACTTCTTGGCTTGTCTGAACCTCGGTACGCTTGCATCATCGAGCTGCTGTTGTGTGTATAGCTGTTATTAAGAGATGGCCTAGGAACATTTGTAAGGTTGATGTTGATTGGCTGTAGGTATAAGTGGTTGTTACAGTTGTGAACCTTTTGATCTGCGTATGACCATGGTCAAATACAATCTCTAAAGGGCCATAAAGCATGTTGTATGCCACATAAAAAAAAACAATTGTTGACAAGTTGTTGGTGCGCGTCTTGCTGGTGCATCTGTGACCATGAGAGCAAGTCTTTGTGATGTATCAAGAGCAATATTCAAGGTAATGTCAGCATAACACCAAGAAGGATGAACCACCTCCAACAGGAGTAACTGAACAGAAAAACATAAAACCACAGCTGCCCAACTTATCTGCAAAATTAAATGTGCACCACAACTCTCTTGTTTTCACCAAAACTGTTCATTGGGAGCTACTCAGGGTCAATACATGGCCGGGCTGCTATATCCAAATCTTTGATTACTTGTGCCAATGCCAAATGTCACTTTCAATGGTGCCAGCAACGAAAATCTTGGGCTGTGGACAATGTGAAACTTGTATTGTTCTATGATGAGTTCATCTTCACTGTTTTTCCCATATTCGAGGGAGTTACAAGGTGGAGAAGCCCAAAAGAAGCGTACCACCTAGACTTTTGCATGCCCAGAGTAAGGCATTATGGTTTGGGCTGCACTATCATGGCATTCTTTATGCTCAATTATTGTTCTAGATGGGCGTGTCACTGCCAAGGACTACTAAACCATTCTGGAAGAGAATGTTCAAACATTGTATCCTGAAGGTGGTGCCGTGTATCAGGATTATAATGTACAATACACACAGCAAGACTGGTGACAGGGTGGTTTGATGAACATGAAAGTGAAGTTGAACATCTCCCATGGCCTGCACAATCACCAGATCTAAATATTATTGAAGCCACCTTAGGGTGTTTTGGAAGAGCAAGTCAGGAAATGTTATCCACCACCATCTTGTAGTGACCTGGCCACTATTCTGCAAAATGAATAGCTCAAAATCCCCCTGGCTACTGTGCAGAAATTGTATCTCTCATTCCAAAGACAAACTGATGCTGTATTGGCTGTAAAAGGAGGCCCTACACCATACTAATGATGAATTCTTTGGTCTAAAACCAGGTGTTTCAGGTTCATTGTCCAACCCCTGTGTGACCGAAGAAGAAAAGGATCATCCAGACTGTTACCAGCAACAAGTTCAAAAACCAGGGTCTGTCATGTTCAAGTGCCCTTGGCAAAGGTAACTTGCACTTCTGTGATGACATCATTAATGCGGAAAAGTACATAAAGATTTTGGAGTACAATATGCTGCCTTCTTTTCCAGGGACACCCATGCACATTTCAACAAGACAATGCAAAACCACATTTTGCACACAAAAAAGTGCTAGCTGTGGAGAAAGAGGATACAGGTACTTGACTGGCCTGTCTGCAGTTCTGACCTGTCTCCAATAGAAAATATGTGGTGCATTTTGAAGTGCAAAATGCCACAACGAATACCTCATACTGCTGCCCACCTTAAGACTTGTTTATAGAAAGAATGAGACAAAATTACACCTGAAACACCATTCAGTCCCTAAATGTCTTTTATTCATTCATTCGTTTTCTTTTAGTCCCTTTGTTAATCTGGGGTCGCCACAGTGGAATGAACCGCTAACTTATCCAGAATATGTTTTACGCAGTGGATGCCCTTCCAGCTGCAACCCATCACTGGGACACTCCCATACACACTTATTCACACTCATACACTACGGACAATTTAGCTTACACAGTTCACCTATACCACATATTTTTTTGGACCGGAGCACCCAGAGGAAACCCACGCAAACACGGGGAGAACATGCAAACTCCACGCAGAAATGCCAACAGACCCAGCCGGGGCCCAAACCACCAACCTTCTTGCTGTGAGGCGATCGTGCCACCCATTACGTACCTTTAGAGTCTTCGTACCCCACTAAGTGACAATGTTTTCTGGAAATGCAGCCCAGACCAACCTTACAAAAGTACTGTATGGCTTAAAGAGTGTATACTTATTAAAGCTAACGTACAAAGTAAAGGTATCAAGGTAAGGTAAAAACAGCTTTCCATTCTTGGAGTAAATAATGGGGTTTTAATTTAGCTTTTTAAACCATTACTTACCATTACCATTTTTACACTTCTTATGCCCCTTTAACATGCTAGAATCTCTTTTTACAAATTATTTAAAATACTTGGATACTGGGAATGTTTGCAAACAACAATAATTGTTTATCCCTAAGTATAGGATTGCTAAATTAAACTAAATTCTAAACTTATTTTTGAAAGCAGAACTTCAGTTAGATATATTTTAAAGAAAATTACTTAAAATTCACCATAGTGTTTTGCCAGCTGCAGTAGTTCAAGTTGGATCATGAAGTCAGGCAATACCCTTATAAGACCACATAACAGCCAGTTCCCTCCAGGCTGCCTATAGAAATGCATTTTTAGCCTGCATCAACCTGTAAGTTGAAGTTTCCACATGTCAATTTTTAAAATATAATCCAGTTTTTGACCAACAGCTGTCTATTTTTAAACTAGAAATTTATCTACTTGAGTGAAAATCAGAAATACTGGTCGCTGCAAGTAGTTGAATTAAAATATACTTGCAATGTCCTGGGTTAATACAATTCCCTCACATGGACTGTGGACTGTATTTGTTTTTGTGTTTAGGCCCAGCCCCACCTGGATATCACCTCGATGTGGGAGAATATCAAATGTTGTACATACAGTTGCAGTCAGAATTATTAGCCCCCCTTTGATTTTTTTTTCTTTTTTAAGTATTTCTCATATGATGTGTAACAGAGCAAGGAAATTTTCACAGTATGTCTGATAATATTTTTTTCTTCTGGAGAAAGTTGTTTTATTTCGGCTAGAATAAAAGCAGTTTTTTATTTTTTTAAAAAACATTTTAAGGTCAAAATTATTGTCCTCTTTAAGCAAATTTTTTTTTTGGATAATCTACATAACAAACCATTGTTATACAATAACTTGCCAAATTACCCCAACTTGCATAGTTAACCTAATTAACCTAGTTAAGCCTTTAAATGTCACTTTAAGCTGTAGAGAAGTGTCTTGAAAAATATCTAGTAAAATATTATTTACTGTCATCATGGCAAAAATAAAATAAATCAATTATTAGAAATGAGTTACTAAAACTATTATGTTTAGAAATTTGTTGAAAAAATCTTCTCTCGGTTAAACAGAAATTGGGGAAAAAAATAAACAGGGGGGCTAATAATTCAGGGTGGCTAATAATTCTGACTTCAACTGTTTTACTGTCCTAGTCCTTATATGCCATATAACATAAAATTATGAGTAAAGCAATAAGCAAGCTGAAGAGAATAGTAATTGCTGCAGAGGATGTTTATTGGCCAGACAAAAACACATGGGCAAGTTGTGACATAAGATCTGCACATACATGTACAACATACAGCCTCTTTCTCCTTTTTCTCTCTGAGTGGAGGAATGCAGCTCAGGCCACGAGCTGTTTCATAAAAACTGTGGGAGGGAAGTCACGTTGTAGTGAAATTCACAGACTGAGCGGAAAAGAAGGGGAGGGGGAGTTGATTTATGTCATCCAGGAACGGTTGCTGGTGCACTGGGTTTTCTTTTAGACTCCTTAGACTCCAGCACACATCCATTTCTACTGAAACTCTGTGTTCTGTAATGCACATTTCCAGGGTTTTCCAAGTGTGTTGTGATACATGGTATATGATATAAATATGTATCTACTAAAGTAACTAATTGTGAGATATATCTGCCAAAGGAAATTGATTTAAGGGATCATATGAAATGATTTTTGATTTTATTTTACCTCACACGTGTCAATGTGCTGTATTTTTTGTGACCAGATTCAGGTTATCAAATTCTCATAAACTTTAATTTCACTTAAAGGTGAAAGTTTTCTCATGCAAACATGTTCAAGGTGGTCACTCAAATTCACCTGTGGTGACCAAAAGAAATTAGACTGTTCTTGAAGTGTATGAACTATGTTTTATATATTACAACATTATTGATGATTTCTAAACCTTTTTAGTTGTGGAATTTTGCAGATGTTTTAAGAATGTTTTAACCTATTGTAATATGATAGTTGGTTACAAAGTGACACATTCAGGGATGTTTTAATGCAAAAACATACACTAAAATTCTTAAAATTATCCTGCCATTTATGCTACAGTGTTACCACACTTGATGTCAGCATATTTGTTATAAGAATGCATAAGTTGCCCCCATTTATTGTACTTTCCTTTATTCAAACTCACATGTTCGCAGCGTGATTTGTCTTTGTGATGTGTTGAGATCAGGCAGTGGACTAGAGAAGGGGCATTACATAAGGATGGTTTTTACATGAGTGTAGAAAGACCCGTATAACAGACATTTAGAGTTTACCTTAATTTAAAAAAGAGCAGATGCTTGCTTAATTTCAAAGCAAATGGCATACAATGTCAAATACAGACTCAGTGTATAGGTACAGTATATGTAGTGTTAGCCTACAAATACCAAATTTTTTTTTGTAAAAGACAAACAATTTAATGTGTTATGTCTGCAGTCTAGAGACCATGACTGACATTGAGTGTTTTAGAACCACATGAGCGGACATGACTTTATAAAAAAAGCTAGTTTTTTTAAAAGTGAATAAAAATGGTGCCAGTTTTTTTCCCCAACAAGGGCCTGCACTGCCTCCAAATTTTGTTGCATGTAAAAGTGTATGTGACAAATAAAGGCTTCATCATCATCATCATCATCATCATATATTTATTCAATCTTACATTATATTTGCAGAAAAAAAAAACCGAGGTGTATATTTGTTCGCATTTAGTGTTGACTGAAAATTAAAAAAGTTGTGCATTACAGCTAGTACAAGCATTTTCATTACATGTTGACACAAAAATCAATAAAACAATATCTTCAACTAATTGGAATATAAAGACATCTATCGTACACTAGCTTGATAATAGCAAGATGGTTGAAGACAGTTGTTTAGCAATTGAATGCCTAAAGTTATGCACAAATAAATAGAGGGTCATGGAGGTCTTTTTTACCACAGCACAGCAGCCACATTTTTAACAAAGTACATTTTTTCTTTGGATTTCCTCTGTGCAAAATGGCATTTCAAGCCTTCTGGCCGTGTTCATGGCTGCTCAATTTTCACAACGTATTTCCAGAAATGGGCTCTTAAATTGAAAATCAAATAGAGTAGCATGACACCAGGTGCTAGGACAGGGGTCACCAACCTTTTTGAAACTGAGAGCTACTTTTTGGGTACCGATTAATGTGAAGGGCTAGCAATTTGATACACACTTCTCAAATAACACATTTGCTTAATTTACTTTTAATTATATGTTATAATTAATGATATTCATAAATGTGTTGTTAACAATGATTTAACAAGGTAGTAAAACAGATAAATATCAATATGCAACACTTTATTTCTATAAATCTCTGCAAGTATTTACATTTTCAAAATGATCACCTCTACAATATTTCTACTAGCCCCTAACAACTTTTAACAAATTATGCACTACAATGTACCATGTTTGCACAGATTATCAATTGTATAACATAAATCAACTTTCAGATTTTACTGAAATTATCACTATAGCTACAGCATTTTTAACATAGCCGACACTCTTCTAATAATTGTAGTTGTAATTGTAGTGGAGATTACATCCATTTTCATCTATAAGCACAGTTTTGCTCTCCCGTCGGAAAATGTCTTGTTTTTCTTAATCAAGAAATGTGTACAGTAGCTCTAAATGAGGCTTTTGTTTCTTTTTGGTGATTTTTACCGGATTCGTGAAAAAAAAAAAAAAACTTTAATTCGTGGGCTTTTTCCACTTGTAGTGCGCTGGCCGCTGTTTAGTTAGCATAGTAGCTTGCGTGACACGTTTTAAAATGTCTCTCAACATTGTGCCACTTTTCCATCGCCAAATGAAGTAAAAAATAACATTTCCTCCTATTCACTGTGAGAATTATGTTTCTTTCTTTTTTCTGCCATGTTTTCAAATCATCTCCTCCTCTTTACTGTGCCCGTTAGCAGTTTCCTTACAATCATTGCTGTGGAGACCAGCTAGCTTTGATCTAATATGAAAAAGTTTTTTTTATATAGCTTAATGTCATTTTCAAACTTACACCAATGCAAGTGTGATTTAAAAAGAATAGCTACAAAAAGTATTAGATGCAGCTTACTGGTAGGTGGCACTATGGTGAGCTATTTTAAGAACAGGCCTGCGGCCAACTCATGTGATTCTCGCAGCTACCCGATGCCCATGAGCACCATGTTGGTGACCCCTGTGCTTGGAAATTATGGATAGGCTAATCATTCTCAGTTGCATGCAAAGAAGACTGCATAATAATTGTGACTGGTTCATTAGTGCTTAAATGCTTTTGTCTCTGACTTTGGCTGAGTTTTAAAACAAAATATATATGGGAATTTTAAATGTCTCTTGAATTATTACAATTCATCCGCTGTGTAAAAACATGCTGGATAAGTTGGCGGTTCACTCGGCTGTGGCGACCCCAGATTAATAAAGCGACTAAGCTGAAAAGAAAATGAATGAATGAATTGTAATGTAACTGTTATCATTATCAATCTAATAAATTTCCTGTTGAAATCTCCTATTAAAAAAGATTAAACTTTTTTTGGGCAGTTCCCAAACCTTACTACAGCAGCTTAGACCTCACCCCCTGAAACTTAAAAAATAACCCACCAATTTGATGTAAGATTAGTGAATATCTATCTATGCTATTAATTAAACTGTGGTTGGTTTCATTAACGAATGTGCACATGTGATGAATTATTTATAGTAATAAATATTTATAAGCACCACTTAATTTACAAATAGTCAAACTAGCTCAAGTATCTAGGTCCATAGTTGTGCTCCTCCTTTTAGTGGTTATTTAATATCTTTACTACACAAAGAGCTACCAGTCTTACAAAGCTCTGGTTTCAAATTATCTTGCACATTGCCACTAAGAGACTGCATTTTTTTTTTAAAGCAGGGGTGTCCAAACTCGGTCCTGGAGGGCCAGTGCCCTGAAGAGTTTCGCTCCAACCCTAATCAAACACACCTGAACCAGCTAATCAAGCTCTTACTAGATAAGCTAAACATCCTGGCAGGTGTGTTGAAGCAAGTTGGAGCTAAACTCAGCAGGACACTGGCCCTCCAGGACCGGGTTTAGACACCCATGGCTTAAAGCAGGGGTGTCCAAACTCGGTCCTGGAGGGCCAGTGTCCAGAAGAGTTTAGCTCTAACCCTAATCAAACACATCTGAACCAGCTAATCAAGCTCTTAAGTCGCGGTCACACTAGAGTTTGAGCTCTAGAAATTCTGTCTTACGGTGCTGCGAAAATATATATATATATATAGTAATATATATATTATATATATAGTAATATAGCTGTACATACACTTGTCAATTTGTATAATTGCATTCACTTTTTAAAATATATTTATTATCTGTTTTTTAGTCCTGTCTCTGTAATTCTGTTGCACTGTAGAAGCTCTGTCACCAAAACAAATTCCTCGTATGTGTGAACATACATGGCAATAAAGCTCTTTCTGATTCTGATTCTGAAAAGGGGCGGGATTAAACAAGATGATTAGACATTAAAAAAGCGAGCGATTGCTTTATGTTTTAAATTTCTGTTCAGAGAGGTCATGTTTTGATCCTGGATTGGTTTTACGCAGTCAAGTGATGCGATTTCGCAGGTCAGAGTTCACCAAGCTTGAACTTTGCACCGCAGCAACCTGCGAAACTCGACGCATGACCCTGCGTTTCCGGTCTGACGCATTCGCGTGCGTATGAATGGAAGTCTATGGGGAGTAAAGTCCAGTGTGACCGCGGCTTGACTAGATATACTAGAGACTTCCTGGCAGGTGTTTTGAAGCAAGTTGGAGATAAACTCCCTCCAGGACCGAGTTTGGACACCACTGGCTTAAAGCATCTGATATATTTTAGATAGATAATAAGGTAACTCTTTACAATAATACCGATCCATTACTTACAGTTTGTTAATTTATTTAGTACAAATATTAACTATGAAAAGCACTTGTATAGCATTAATTACTCATAGTCCAACATTTACTTATACATTTTAAAATTTAAGGTTGTGCTTGTTAACCTCAGTATGCACTGCACTGTTAGCTAACATGAACTAACAATCAAACAACTTTATTTTTATACTACTTCTACTACAACTTTTCAGGCTACTACTACATTTCTTTATTTTTAACTAACAATAACAAAAAAACTGTAACTAATGTATTGCTCCTTGTTTGTGTTAATAAATACATTAAAGGGGCAATTGGTGATTGTCTTCAGAAACATTTTTTTTGTTGTGCTGGTTGAAAGTCTCTTCACATACCGATAGTAATGATTAAAGTAGATCTAAATGTATTTATATGTATTTTTATACTTCTGGGTAAGGCATGAACAAAAAATAAGACGAAAAATGTTTATCCAATTAAAAATTTCAGGCAGAAAATTATAATAGGCAAATCAAATTGTCTGTCAACAAATGTAGATTTGTAAATCTACATCAGGCAAACACAGCATCAACCTGAACTTCTTTCTGAAAGGCTAATGTGCCCTTGCATCCATGAAAAGAAAGATGGTTTTTGAAGGGTCTTCTGTCAAAAATGCATATTCAAAACTTTTTAAAAACTTTTCCAGAATCAATATCGGAGTTGCTTTTGCACACTGGAGGGAAATATAGTCCTGAATTATAATGTAATTAAATCAAAATATAGACCTTATTATATTTAGATTTTTATAGACCTTATATTATTATATTAGACCTTAAATAAACCTTATTATATTAGCTGCACAATACTCCTTTAGTGGATAGTGAATGAAAAGAAAAGAAACAAGATGGTGGTCGTGGTCGCCAACCTGATTTCACCAAGTAGGAATTTTTTCTGGATTAATCTGTGTTGATCCTGGAAAAATATTCTAATCAGCCAATCAAAATTAAGGGACATGTTTACCATTTATGATTAGTTTAGGCTTACAGTTTGTAAGTGTTTATGCACTTCTATATGATTGTTTAAAAACTATTATTCCTCTCTGGTTTTGAGAATAATTTACAGTTATGGTTGGGTTTAGGGGTAGGTCTATCCACTGCTTTCTGCTGGGAAAATTCTATTTAATTCAATTCATCTTTATATCTATAGTGCTTTTACAATGTAGATTGTGTCAAAGAAGCTTAACATAGAAGATTATAGTCAATTGAAACTGTTTCAGTCCAGTTTTTAGAGTTTAGAGTTTAAGTTCAGTTTAGTTCAGTTCAGTTTAGTGTTGGTTAATTTTCACTGCTGAGAGTCCAAACACTAAAGAGCAAATCCATCGATGCACAGCTCCACAAGTCCCGAACTATGGTTCGGGATTTACAAGCCAGTGGTGACAGCGGCGAGGTACAAACTTCACCAATCTGTGAAAGTGAAGGAACAAAAACCTTGAGAGAAACCAGGCTCAAGTAGGCATGACCATTTTTCCTATGGCCAAACTTCTTGTGCAGAGTTGCAGTCTAGGCGCTGGAGGCTGGAGAAAGCTGGGCATCCATCGTGGAGAAGCTGCAGGTGGGAGAGGTCACAGGCTGGCCCTTCAGGATCAATGCGAAGACTCATCTGTCACTGGGGTCTTACAGGAATTAGTCTCATGCTCTCCACTCCTCCATGACTACCACACCAGCTGCTCAGAATACGGCCTGGTCAAGGATTATGGAAACCTCGGGAATAATTAAAAAAAGACTAACATAAGTGCAGATGCTGTTCAAATTAGAATGTCTTTTGGAAAGTGTTCCTGGCTCCGGTTGCCCTAAATAATGCAGACTAAAAATCCCTTAGAGGATTTGGATTTCAAAAACATTTGTATGCTAATGCAAAGTACTGGGGAGCTAAGCTGTTCAGGGCTTTGTAGGTAGTCAATAACATTTTTACATTTATACGATATTTAATAGGGAGCCAATGCAATGATGAAAGACCTGGATTAATATGATCATATTTCTTTGTTCTAGAAAGCACTTTAGCAGCTGCCTTTTGAACTAGCTGAAGTTTGTTAATTAGGCCTACAGGGCAACTGTCTAGTAACGCATTACAACAGTCTAACAGAGAGGTCATGAATAAGCTTTTCTGCATCAGACATTGATAGCATACATTATTTTGAAGTTTGACAACATTTTTAAGATGAATAAATGCAGTTTTATAGATGCTTGAAATCTGGTCTTCAAATGACAGGTTTCTATCAAAAATCACCCCCAACTTTTTGACTGAGGATGAGGACTGAACTAAGAATCCATCAAGGATTAGACAGCTGTTGGGAGTCAACGGATTTTTCAAGAACTGAACATATCACACACCACATTATTCTTAAAAGATTGAACGGTGCCTATGTGTCTGAGTTAATCTCAATTTCAAAGCAAACCACAGGCACTAGGCAAAAGGCAAGCCACAGGACAACTTGCCATTTGCGATCTCACGACCCCGTCCTAATTAACTATACATCTTGAAACAATAGGGAGGCTACACTCAGACCCCCCAAACCGGTTTGAGAGAGCCTTCAACAAACCCCTGTTGCTTCACGCCTGGAAATGGCGTCTGCAAGGGAATACACACTTTTAGGCAGACACAGAAGCGGTCAGAAACTTCCAGAGTTTAAACTGACTTTCATTTAAACTGTGTTTATTTGCATAATGTATTTTTGTTTTACGTTTCTGTAGGTTTTTGTGTGTACATGTTCCATGTGTTTAACATAACTGTTATGGATAGGTAATGAGTCTTAGCCATTGCTGCTGCATGAAATCTACAGAATGTTTGTGAAACATATTGTATTTAGTGTTAATTGAAAGCTTGAAACATTTTAAATGCATTGGTTTATATGAAGAAACCATACTA
Organism: Danio kyathit; assembly: GCA_903798195.1. Lineage (NCBI taxonomy): Eukaryota > Metazoa > Chordata > Actinopteri > Cypriniformes > Danionidae > Danio > Danio kyathit. The sequence continues at coordinate 29,972,819 of LR812543.1, forward strand.
GTAAAAATGGCCATGTTATTAAACTTTATTGTAATAGCTTCCGATTAAAGGCAGGTAATGCATGATCCTCACATGAAGTGCTAACCCAACCTCCTAGAGGAGGGAATGGGGGTGTGATCCCACCCCGCAGCTTCTCTTATTGGACAATCCCTGTGTAGGCCACACCTATACTCAAGCCTATAAACTTTGAATCAGGAAACTTCCTTCGTCGTCTTTTGCCGGGTCTTTGCCTCTCATCACCGCCGTCGCTCTTCTCGTGCTGGCCGTACATCGCCTGGCCGGAAGCCTCGTCGCAGCACGGAGCAAACCGCGTTGTTCACTCGCCCGCGACCCCCGATCTGCTTGCCCAACCGCTTTAAAAACAAGCCATCGATCGGGTCAACTTATCAGAACTCTGAAACACTGCCATAACTACGGAATTCCGCAGAGAGCCGAAACTCCACAAAGAACTTCACTGCCTCGTCCAACATCTGTATCCCTAGCAACTGACTCCAAGCTTCCCTGAAAGTAAGAAAACCCCTCTTACCAGACGAGGGAAGTCCAGCACGTCATTGAAGTTGCTACGCTGACCCATCAGCTTCGCCGGGATCTCCCTTTGGACCAGTCGAGGAAACCAAAATTCCATCAGACCGCAAGTAACACAAACAATGTTTCTATCCATTGCTGAACTGGTGTGAATTATATTTAAGTAGTAAAGAATAGCAAAATTCTCTGCTTTTATGGTTTCTCTCAAGTTGCAATGCTAAGAACTTAGCAAATGCTAGAAGTTGAATCCTTACTCGCTCTCCGTCATAACTCTCCTCAAACTGCTTGTGTGTGTTTGTATGTATGTGCGTTCTTTGTTTTATGTAGCGTAGTATGTTGTGTTATAGAGTAGCAATAAACTTGTGTTTCGTTTTTAAGATCCGTGTTGGTGTGTTGTGTAAGACTGGATTTTACTGGAATTTTACTCAAACAAACATCTCTTGCAATAAAGTCATAAAAACTCTGGAATCTGGGCAAGGAGACACGAGAACACCCTCAGAGCATCCTTCTCACCCCCCTCCCTCTCCCCTACTGGTGTTGTTTTTTAATTATAATCATTCAGGTGTGGTTGGTAAACTGGTGAACTCTTTCAACTTTATTTACCCCAAACAAATTGATAAACCTTCGTCGGGAGTTAACCCAGAGACCATTCTTGTGTTTACAGATGTTAATGAAAAGATAAACTGGTGAACTCTTTTTGCACTATTTACTCAAACTCATTGATAAACCTTTGAAGTTAATTAACTCAGAGAACAAAGGACATTCCTGTGTTCACAGATGTTAATGAAAAGATAAATTGGTAAATGGTTTTTCTCTCCTAGGGATGACAACCCCTAATAAAGATCTCTTGATAAACTTTTACACCCCAAACACATATGTGATTTTTGGTGGTTAATTAACTCTAAAAGCTTAGTCAAATATTTGGGTGCTAAATATTCATGACTGTGTCATAAGATGTTAATGGGTATTTAAGGAGTATTGGGAAACTACTTGAGGAAGCTTCTGTAGCCAGACTTCCCGCACAGCCTTTGTGTGTCTCTCATATTGCCAGGTATGCTGACTTTATCAAATTATTTTTAACCTTGTATTTGTACTTGTGTTTATATGTTATGCTGATCAGTTGTGTTTATATTCCTTTCGATTCAATTTAAATGATGTTTTTACCTGCCTGGCAAAATAACTGTTAACCCTTTTGATTAATTCTGGAGTATTCTGAATTCATTGTATCCAGTAGATTAAGTGGAGCCTTTTCGCTACCTTTATGGCGGCATAATTATGGAAATTATTAGACCCATAGACTATACGTAGTATCGCACACGTAGCTTGGAGATCTTTTTAATTCTATAACCACTGAGACTAGCAAGTTACGGATCTTGATTAAGTGAGATGTTTTCTTTTGGCATGAGTAAGTATTGTACAACCAGCCTAATTAAATATTAATTCATCCCGTATCCTCTGACTAATTTCAGAGTGTCCTCCATTCTGTCCGTGAGAAGAAACGCAAAAACCCGGGGCGTGGAACTCTGAGCGGCGATTGGCCCTAATGAACGTACAATTAGAATATCAGACCCAAGAAAATATCAAATTCTAAATTATATCACAACTGCAAATATGATCAGCTAAACGTGAATGGTGAATTGATAATAAAATAGAATTGGAGTCAGATTAAATTATGCGTAAAGTCAGAGGTTAAATTGGTCAATAAATTTTAATGAAGTAACAACTTTTCCAGAAGCGTCCGAAAAGACATACACGCAGATACCTTCGACCACAACACTGGATTCCGTCATTGGGCCGGTGGGTGGATTCTTACAGTTGTGTGCTTTATAAAGTTAATGTCTCAGCTTCAAATACTGTTACCTTGCTTATTAAATAATTAGATACTGTTTTATATTGTTATTGTTGGCCACAAAATAATATAATACAGGATTGCTTTACACTGATCGTTCTATTTGCTGGACAAATGACTAGGTTAAGTGTGAGCTTTAAATAATTCTATGTAAATCATGTTCGAATCTTTAGATTCAAATCCCCAGAGTTTAAATGTTATTTAAACCAAAGAGCTGATTCCTTACACAGCATTTTAGGTTTTTATGTGTGAGGTTTTTGGGTCCAATAAGCAAGACCTCAATTTTATCTTAATTTAGTAATAAGAAGTTATTAGTCATCCAATTTTTAATATCAGCTATACAATCTGTTAATTTTGTAAATTCATACAAATTATCAGATTGAGAGGAGATATAAATTTGTGTATCATCAGCATAACAGTGGAAGCTAACTCCATGTTTTTTTAATGATATCACCTAGCTGTAGCATATATAGTGTCAAAAGTAAGGGACCAAGAACTGAGCCTTGTGGTACCCCACAATGTACTTTTGATCTGTATGATGCCTCTTCATTAAATGATACAAATTGATAACATTCAGATAGATAATACCTGAACCAGACCAATGCAGTTTTTGTAACACATTTGCAACATAATTTTCAGGCCTATCAAAGAGAATATTATGATCGATTGTATCAAATGCAGCACTGAGGTCCATAACACTAAGAGAGAAATGCAAACACGATTGGATGACAGAAGGAGGTCATTTGTAACTCTTAGGAGTGCTGTTTTTAGCGTAGATGTTGTTGATTTGGATGATTTTATCAGTTTAGACAGTTCTTCTTCACCTACTGAGAGAGAAAGAAGCGCAAGTGTGTCTTTCTTGGAGAGATCTAGCTCAGTCTGTGTCTCCTCTTTCTCTATTTATATGCTTCCTTCCTAATGAGCTGCAGGTGGTCTTCAGTGCTGATGAGGTGACAGGTGTTAGCAGTTTGGACTTGTGGTGACACTGCATTGGAACACTTGCCACCTCACCCCAGTTTGATGTTGGACTTTAAAGTAGAAATCCTGGAGCACTAGAAACCACCTGGTGACAGGGGCATTGGTATTCTTTGCTGAGGCCATCCATTGGAGGGGCACATGGTCTGTCACGAGGGTGAAGGATCTTCCTAGGAGGTAGTATTTCAGCTCCAGGACTGCCCACTTTATCACCAGGGCTTCTTTCTTGATGACCATGTACTTGGTTTCCGTTGCGGTGAGCTTCCACTAGGTGCTTACTGGGTGCACCTCTCCCTCGTGCAGCTGTGACAACACTGCACCAGTCTAGAATCCAAGCATTGGTCTGGAGGTTAAAGGGGCAGCTGAAGTCAGGGGCATGAGCCTTCTTAAGGCTTAATGCCCCTATTGTGGCCCCTATTGTGGCCCCTATTGCCAGAAGGCTTAAGGCTTCTTAAGGGCCTTCTTAAGGGTCTGGAATGCATGTTTGGGTTCCAGGCGACTCTTTCTGGCCGCCCCTTTTTTGTCAGGTCTGTCAGTGGGCTGGCTATGGAAGAGAAGTTGGGGATGAAACATCGGTAATAGCCCGCTAACCTCAAAATGGCACATACCTGGGACAAACCCGAGATGACATTTCTTGTGGTTAGCTGTGAGCCTAGCCCACCGTAGCTCCAGGAGCACCCTCCACAGACAGGTAAGAGGTTCTTCCCATTACATCAAGTGGACTACTACGTCATCGAGGTAGGCAGTGGCATAACTTTAATGGGGTCGAGTAATATGTCCATCATTCATTGGAACTTTGCTGGTGCCCTTTGCAGCCCGAAGGGAAGGACCCGGCAATGCCAGTGGCCACTAGGAGTGGTGAAGGGGGTTTTCTCTTTCACCCCTAGGGCTAGGGGAACTTGCCAGTAACCCTTGGTCAAGTCGAGGTTGGATATGAACCACTACTGAGTCTGTCCAGGAGTTCATCCACCCGAGGCATTGGGTACCCGTCAAAGCTGGATGTTTTATTTACTTCCGGAAGTCATTACAAAAGCAGAGGGTGCTATCCAGTTTTAGGACCAAGACAATGGGGCTGGACCATGGGCTCTGAGATGGCTCGATGACCCCCAACTTTAGCATGTACTGTACCACTTCCCCTATTGCCAGCCGACGAGCTTCTGGTTACCGGTAGGGCCGCTGTCTCACGATGACTCCAGGGGTTGTTCTGATCTCGTGGTAAATTACAGTGGTGCATTTGGGATGCTGGCTGAACACATCCTTAAACTGACTGACCAGGGTTTCAAGCTCCGTCTTCTGGTTGGCTAAGAGCTGTTTGCCTAGGAGTACAGTAGGATGTGGGTTTTCCGCAAAGGTCAGCATCTGGCTGGAAGGGGAAACCCAGCACTTCAGTAGGTTGATATGGTAACTCTGCTCCTCTCGGCGCCATCTTGGCTGACGGATGCGATGGTTGACCAGCCTGACTTTCTCAATGACCACATAGGGACCTTTCCAGGAAGCCAGGAAATTAGAAGTTGCTGTGGGAACCAGCACCATGACCTGGTCCCCGAGTAGAAACTTGTGAGCTTGGGAAGGGCAGTTGTAGAGACACCGTTGGGCGTGCTGGGCTTCAGTGAGGTGTTGTCTTACCAGGGGCATAACCTATTCAATACGCTGCCACATGTCCCGTACGTGCTCGATGAGGGAGCTCTGGGGTGCAGGATCCTGCCCACAGGCCTGTCGTGCCACATCCAGGAGGCCCTAGGGTTGTCGGCTGAACAGCAGCTCAAAGGGAGTGAACCCGGGCTTGGGACCACTGGTCTGCTGACTGTATATGAGGTACCCTCTGCCGGCTGCCATGGTGAATTCACCCACCAGGGGGAAAGGCTGCTCTCTCGCTGGTGTCCCTGGCAAGCGTGGCCTCTGCCAACTCCATTGCCTTCACTAAAGCTGCCAGATTTTCAGTGTTCCTCATGCCTACACTCCTCCAGAGCCATCTAGGGAAAATGTGCAGCAACCACTCAATGACGGCTTTTTCGGCAACCTGGGTGGTGTTAGGGATCCCCCAAGAAGCCACAAGCAGACAAGCTTGCTGAGCTGCCTGCCTACGTACTGGGGCACCATCCTCATAAGCCCAGGCAGCGAAATGTTGCTCTGCTCCCATCGACGACAAACCCACTCGCACCTGGATCTCTCCTTTTAGTACTGTATAATTTTGGGGGGAATCTAATGGGAAGTACGCCCGCTGCGACTCCCTGGTTAAGGAGACCAGGATTTGAGCCCACTCTGATCTGGGTCACTCCTCCCTCTTTGCAAGGACTTCAAATATATGCAGATATGCAGCGATGTCATCCAGGTCACCAAGCTTTTGTCAGATGGCAGTGAGCGGAGGCACGTTGCTCTGAGAGTGGGAGGTGTTCCGCCATCTGAAGCAGGCGTTCTTCCATCTTCAGCTGTCTGACGGCCAGCTGTTCAGTGAACGTCTGTTGTCGTGTGGTTATTTTAGAAAGGCAGCAGATGATATCCTTCATTTTGTCCCATCGCTCAGAATCCGAGTGACGAGAGAACAGCTGCTCGTCTGTAAAAGATTTTTAAAAAATGACTTGTTACAAGTTGTGGGGTTTTATCTACTCAATCTACCCACATTCTCCACCAGTTGTGGCAAGACGAGCGATAAAACATGAGCAGACACAAAGATATCGTTCCACAGCTCGGTGGGTGATTTATTTACAGTGCCAAAAGTGCTGGGCCTTTGGTTGAGGTGTAAGGCACCGGTCTAGCCACTGCTATCTGTTGAAAAAAGAGCAAAAGAAGCATTAGCGTGTCTTTCTTGGAGAGATCAAGCTCAGTCTGTGTCTTCTCTTTCTCTGTTTATATGCTTTCTTCCTAATAAGCTGCAGATGGTGATCGGTGCTGATAATGTGACAGGTGTTGCCAGTTTGGACTTGTGGTGATGCTGCATTGGAACACTCACCACTATATATATATATATATATATATATATATATATATATATATATATATATATATATATATATATATATATATATATATATATACAACAGTTCTGTATTGTTCTTGAATATGATTGGCTGATAGCCGTGCGATATTCTGTAAATAACAGCACTCGTCCAGCCTCTTAACCCTTCAGCCTTGTGTATTACTCTGCCCACATAAAACGACAAGCAGAGGACACTCTACCGTTTGACAAATATTGCTGCTGTTGGACAACATAATGTACTTTTGAGGCTTTTTTAGTCGAGAATGTATTCGTTTAGATTGCAACTATGTAGTTAGGGGTGTAAAAATTAATTGTTTTTTTTGGTGCACCATAATGCAGACATAACTCATAACTGGTTATTTCGTACTGACGTCATTTATCTCATATGCAATATATTACGATAGCTTACTATAGCAAGGGAGGCGAGCACAAGTAATTAAAAATGCACCAACTACTTAAAAACACAGAAACTGGGCTATTTTCACTGCTTCTGTGTTTGTTGGACAATCTTTCACTGACAACGAAGTTACAGTAGAAGCCCTATTTTACTGAAATAGAGAAATGAAAGTACACTACATTTCTCTCTCTCTCTCACTGTGGACCTTTGACCTGCTGGCTGAGGTAACATTTCCTCTCCTCTCGGCGGTTTAAGCAATACTTCTGGATACAGACACGAGCGTGTGTCTGCAGAGCGAGTTTTCTCCCCCGCGTCTATCATGGATCAACTGTGATCGCCGTAAATGATGTTTACATTTTTTTATTTGCTATAAATGCTTATGTTGTTCTGTGCATGTACTTGAGTTTTTAAAGGTGCAGTTCATATATCTGTCTGTTTTAAAAGACAAAATTGTATTACAAATAATATAAATATAAATGTATTTATGAATTTTAATACAAGAAGTGTTGTGCTGTGAATTAAAATATGAAATTGTGTATGGAAAGCATCGTCAATGCACTGTGATGCACCGAGATATTGAACTGAACTGAATCGACCACATGATAATCATAACCAAACCGAACCGTGAGACCAGTGTAGGTTCACAACTCTATACGCAGTTTATTTATAAAGATAGTGCCTATTTTAAAATATTTATAATTTCAGAGCATCACCTTCAGTGCATCGACCGCTATCAGCCTGTCTGAGCAGACCAAAGAATATGACGGTTGACGTTCCGCCACAAGATGGCGACAGACACCGCATAATAAATAAGGGAGAAAAACAGCATTTTCTCAGCATAAATTTCATACTACAGCTGAACAAATCATTATAAATCAGGTAAGTGACATTCTAAGTCGATCTCTCTCTTTTGTATTTTGTATTTCTGTATTTACAGTATACCACAAAACTGGTAGTGTTTGCTTTGCTCTGGCTTTTCCAGGGTTAATTATTGTGAAATCCTGATTGAAACAGAGAAATACTGTAAAATCTCTGTAGACTAATGACATTTCATGCTGTTCAGCCTTATAATCTTAAAATGTGAGCAAAAATCACCTGTTTTGTCATCACTTTAGACATTACTCTAGAGAATCATTCGAATACAAGCTCTATAGTGACATTGGTGAATTAGCAACGGTTTCTGCTGTTCTGACTATCAGCTGCAGATGTGAATAAGAGGCAGAACAAAGTATTTCTTCTTACAAAAGGGTTTTTGAGACTCTCTTTAGTTTAATTTTCTTTTTTTATACACCCAATCATGCCGCCGAACTGTTGTATAAATGCAATATCACTCTCGTAGCATTGCAATGTGGCTGTATATCATCACAGGCAACTGTGTATATATATATATATATATATATATATATATATATATATATATATATATATATATATATATATATATATATTAGGGGTGTAACGGTTCACAAAAATCACGGTTCGGTTTGATACGACACAGTGATGTCACGGTTCGGTATGTTTTCGATACAGCAAAAAAGAAAAAAGCCAGAGGATTTCTCTGATTGAAATCTTTTTATTGTATGAAAACTAACATCATAAAAGCATGATCTCTTTTCTTTTTTTTTTTACTTTGAACTAGGGATGTCAGTTTCTACAAAATCCCATGATCAATGATCATTTAAATTAACGATTAATTAATCTATTAATCGCTCATTCTTATAAACGATCCGTTTAAATCTAGGCTACCAGCCTGTGTTGAGGCTACTGAAGTATGAGCCGAATATGCAATGCATTATGATTCTTGCTTAATCGTCACAATGAAAAAATCCCAAACTAGGCTACAGGCTGAGTAGCCTACTTCAGAGGTGAATGCGGCACACGCTTCTGTTACAGCTTCCGTGAAGAACGAAAGCGAAAGCAACTAGACACTGTTATGCCATAAAATTATTTCATTTTTAACAATAAATTAAATTACACAGCGGTTTTATATCAAAAGTTGATAATAATATAAAATATACTACATTTTGATGGTAAAATAATGATTTAAACGATGGCTGTTATTTCTTTCACCATTCAAACATTAAATAACTAATGCATCAAGTGAAATAAAAACGAATATGAAACAACACATAGCAGGATTAAAAGCATATAGCACTAAGCTCAGTAAAATGTTTTTTGATAAGTTATTAATAATCTGTTCAATAATTCGTTAAAGCCAAAATGAATGGTAACTTAATATAGGCTATTCAAAAAAATTATAGCCTATATAATAACTATAGGCCTAACATAGTTTTAAATTAAATAAAATAGGCTATTTTCTGAAAAATGCGCCTGTCTGTGTTTATCATTCCATCAAATTAATTTGATCGCAACACCTGTTATTCCAGAACAGAACATTTGAGCTGGTTTCAGTTCTTTTCATTTTCTTTTTTCTGTAGTTCCATTTTTACAAATAATTTTATTTAATTTGTTTGTTAATTAAATTTAGTTATTTAGCCTATTTTTTTATGCAACAAAGTTGCAAATTAATTTGCTACGAGATGTGGCTGTGTATGGTAGTGCCAGCGCGCGTGAACTGCTGCTGAGAGAGAGAGCGCAATGGAAATAATTAAATTTTCGCATGCTGATTTATGTGAAATTGCGAATGACTATAATCGCATTGCAATTTAAAAAATTATTGTATTTTTTCCTTTAGGAGGGAAAGTCTATTTCAATTCATGCTAAAGACATGTGGTGCTGAAGTCCGAAAGTGCCGGTCATGTTGATGTGAACAGCTGAAGCTGTCAAATTATTTTTAGTTTATTTATTATTAATGATGATGATTAAAAATAATAATGCTATTCATTTTATTCAATAATGTAATTAAAACATGTAATATATCTACATTAATGCAAAACAAGCTAAATATCATCTTTAAAGTTGTCTTTAGGTCTCAGCTCTCTGCAATATCTCTGCCTATATCCTCCTCAATACATGATATCCTCCATTAAATCAAGTAATTTGACCACAATGAGGCAGGACAGGCTTAACAAAATTCGCAGCACTGAACATGTTCCCAGACTGAAAGTGATTGATGATGAGAAAACTCAGAAACCTGTGAGAACGGAGATGTTCACCGCATGTCTAGCCGTGACGAGCAATTTTTTAAAATGAAAGCATATTTGTGCCAGTCTGTCAAGATTGCTTAAAACACCTTAATATTTTAGAGTAAATAGTTAAAGTTTGCATCACCACTAATTGATCTTATCCACGCGTGACCCACTTATACTTAAATATCATGCAACCTATTTTTTGATTACCTGACTCGCGGATTAACAGCAGCACATGTGGATATAACCGAGATCTGCTTGATTTGACTGTCACCTGCCATTTCAGTGGATCTGAAAGCAGAAATTAATATCTGACTGAAATGGGCTTATGAAGAAATAATGAAACGAGGCTCTATTACATTTAACATTTTCTTAAAACCCGAAATTTCCCCTACCGATTAAGGTCTCATATCCACACAGCTATAAATGTACCAATCACCTCGGTGATTTGTTTTGCCCTGTTCGAATCTGTAGAAATTGCCTGTCTGAATGCTGGCGATAGTTGCATGTAGTGCACCTGTTTCTAGTTTTCGTCTAATTCCAGTTAGTGATTCCGTGATGTCAGTGTAAATGAGTTGACATGTTCAAATATTACCGCTAAAATAGCTGACTGTCATAGCAGATGTCTGTTTTTTTTTTTATCCACTCTCTTGCCATCACCCTCTTAACTTACAGGGAAACCAAAGTGCTCCCAAACGCCAGACTCGCTGTTGGTTATAGGAGGATTACATTAATGTTACTAGCCATTTTGCGAGCTATAGTGCAGTCAGTCCGTGGCGCGTTTCCCCCCTTTCGCTTTCGGAACAAACCCTGCATCATCTCAGTGCCCCTCGGTCTTCGCTTTCGTCCGCGATAAACCCTGCATCATCTCAACACCCAGCTCCGCTGCCCCCCTCCCCATCCTCCGCCGGCTTTTTCGGATTGAAAGCGGCATAACTTTCGGTTTGAGCGCCAGTTGAGCTGAGTGCAGTGTGTGCCTGACTGGAGTAGTGTTTGGAGGTAGGCGGGGAAGGCAGATGTTGCCTGTCACGTCATTTGGGATGCCTTGTTGAGCATTGTTGCACTGAAAACATTATATTCTGTACACTTATTCTCTTTTATCTTTTTAGATATTTGTCTGAATCGTTTGGTTCGTAATGCGAACCGAACTGAAAGTCTCGTACCGAACGGTTCGATACGAATACGCGTATCGTTACACCTTTTATTTATATATATATATATATATATATATATATATATATATATATATATATATATATATATATATAGTTGAGTTTTTGAAAGGGGGTGTGTTTACATACAAGCTACTTTTTTAATTTATTAATTTATTTATTATATTCTTTGATTATATTCTGTCCAGTGTTTGGTTTCATTGGAAGCATTTTTGTAGAAATGTGACAAAATACAAAGTGAGTGTAGATGGGTGGATATTGGGTGGTGTTTTTATATTCATAGGTACAGAATCGAGGATGCAGTGAAGGCATGTTATCTGACCCCTCTGTAATCTCATATATCCACAGAAAGGGAACATCAATTAGGCGTGTTTGTTTCTGTGTCTGAACAAGATGGTCTACATATCACTTGATAGCCCCACTTGAATGCATAATGCAATGTTGTCTAGACCACATGTCTCAGTCTTTTCTCAAAGCCAATGTGAGAGTTGCATAAAATGCAGTTTTGTACAGATCAATAATTAAAATAGATGTTCTTACTATTTGACTGAGCCAAAGATGCCAAGCTTCCAGCAGGGGGAATATGTAGAGAATTATCTTTGCTGGTTCGAGCGTCTGGCCAGAATATGGAGGTGGCCTGAGGAGGAGTGGAGCTACCGTCTGGTTCCGTTGCTGACAGGACAAGCACTGGAGGCATACCTGGCAATAGACAAGAAACAGGCTGAGGTCTATGCTGATCTGAAAGAAGTACTGCTGGAGAAATTCAACATCTCTCCAGAGACATACCGCCAGCGATTCAGATCGTTTACAGTTCCAGCGGGAGAATCACCAACAGAGACCTACCACCGTCTAAAGAACCTGTACAAGCAATGGGTCCAACCAAAGGGGCACTCCAAAAAGGAGATTGGCGAGTTCATCATCCTGGAGCAGCTGGTTCGGGTGCTACCTTACGACGCACACACCTGGGTAAAAGAGCACGAGCCAAAGTCAGGACAGGCAGCAGCATGGTTGGCTCAGCAGTACCTGAACGCACATCGTGGCGGGCTCCGTACTCAACCACATAAAGGTACTGTACGTCACACATTACGTAACACTGGTTCTGAGAGGGGTCGTACTGAACTGTCAGACAATGCACAAAGCCAAAAACCTGCAACCAAAGATTTGATTTGCTTTTACTCCCAGCAGCCGGGTCATAAAGCATCTGTCTGTCCCGCTCGCAAAGCTAAACTTACTGGTTTTTGTTATGTGCCAAGAGAAGGGGACTGTGTTTTGACTCTGTGGAGGTGGGTCAGAATGAATATAATGTTACTGTAAACGGACATGAACTAAAAGCACTCTTAGATACTGGAAGCTCTTTGTCAATAGTGAAATCACGCTTTGTACATAATGTCAGTTATGAGAACACCACCTCTGTTCATTGTGTACATGGGGACATAAAGCAGTATCCTCGAGCTGAGGTTATGGTGGAGGTACAAGAACAAATGTACTTGCTTAATGTTGCCATAGTTGACCATTTACCAACTGATATGATTCTAGCAAGAGACCTTCTAGTGCTATATGAACTTTTGCAACCCACCATTAAAGACTCTGAATATTCCATTGCCACTGTTAATGTGTCATGTCCAGCTCTTACAAGAGCACAAGTCAGGGCAGGTCTACAGCCCTTGCCAGACTTGGATAGTAGTCTGTTGCAGGGCAGGACCAAGGTGTCAAGGTTCAGGTGTAGGGGGAAAGGAGCGAGAACTCAAATGCAGTAAATTAGGGTATTTATTGATAATAAAATAAAACAAACAGCAAAATAAACAACCCCGAGGGGGAAAAACACTAATGAATAAAAGTAAACAAACAACACAAACTGGACAGGGCAGGCTGGCAGAGATCTGGACTGGAGGACAGGACAAGGCAGGATACAACGATAAACGATGATGACGAACTGGCACAGGACAGCAGACATGAGGAGATTATATAGAAGCATAAATTAACACAAACAGGTGAACATGATAAACTAATAATGGGTTAACAAGCGTATGTGGAGGAAGACGAAACTAGTAGTCCACTATAATATCTATAAAGACAGTCTTCATGCTTTTAATGTGAAACTAAAAACCGCTAGGCAGACTTTCTTTTCAAGCCTTATAAACAGCAATCTAAATAATACTCGCTTCCTCTTTGCAACGGTAGAGAGACTCACAAACCCCCCCAGTAGGATTCCCAGTGAACTACTCTCGGAAAGTAAATGTAATGAGTTTGCTCATTTCTTTACTGATAAGATCAATAATATCAGAAAGGCAATCAGCTCATCCAATCAGCCAAGTTGTGTCGAAGTCAGACAAACTCAACCACAACTTAAGAAATCAGACATTATGTCTGATTTCATGGCAATTAATGGTAAAATCTTAGAGGAGATCGTGCAAAGTATGAAAACATCAACCTGCAGTCTTGACACGCTCCCCACATCATTCCTCAAAACGGTGTTTAACTGTTTAGAAATGGATCTCCTAAAAGTGGTAAATGCTTCACTTCTGTCAGGGACTTTTCCAAACTCACTTAAAACTGCAGTTGTTAAACCCCTCTTGAAAAAGAGCAATCTGGATAACACACTATTGAGCAGTTACAGGCCGATCTCAAATCTCCCTTTCATTGGAAAAATCATTGAAAAAGTTGTTTTCAACCAGGTTAACACATTCTTAAACTCTGTAAGACTGGATTTTACTGGATTTTAATCAAACAAACATCTCTTGCAATAAAGTCATAAAAACTCTGGAATCTGGGCAAGGAGACACGAGAAGCATCCTTCTCACCTACTGGTGTTGTTTTTTAATTATAATCATTCAGGTGTGGTTGGTAAACTGGTGAACTCTTTCAACTTTATTTACCCCAAACAAATTGATAAACCTTTGTAGGGAGTTAACCCAGAGAACAGAGAACATTCCTGTGTTTACAGATGTTCAACTTTACTTACCCCAAACAAATTGATAAACCTTTGTCGGGAGTTAACCCAGAGACCATTCTTGTGTTTACAGATGTTAATGAAAAGATAAACTGGTGAACTCTTTTTGCACTATTTACCCAAACTCATTGATAAACCTTTGTAGTTAATTAACTCCGAGAACAAAGGACATTCCTGGGTTCACAGATGTTAATTAAAAGATAAACTGGTAAATGGTTTTTCTCTCCTAGGGATGACAACCCCTAATAAAGATCTCTGGATAAACTTTTTCACCCCAAACAAATATGTGATTTTTGGTGGTTAATTAACTCTGAAAGCCTAGTCAAATATTTGGGTGCTAAATATTCATGACTGTGTCATAAGATGTTAATGGGTATTTAAGGAGTCTTGGGAAACTACTTGGGGAAGCTTCTGTAGCCAGACTTCCCGCACAGCCTTTGTGTGTCTCTCATATTGCCAGGTATGCTGACTTTATCAAATTATTTTTAACCTTGTATTTGTACTTGTGTTTATATGTTATGCTGATCAGTTGTGTTTATATTCCTTTTGATTCAATTTAAATGATGTTTTTACCTGCCTGGCAAAATAAATGTTAACCCTTTTGATTAATTCTGGAGTATTCTGAATTCATTGTATCCAGTAGATTAAGTGGAGCCTTTTCGCTACCTTTATGGCGGCATAATTATGGAAATTATTAGACCCATAGACTATATGTAGTATCGCACCCGTAGTTTGGAGATCTTTTTAATTCTATAACCACTGAGACTAGCAAGTTACGGATCTTGATTAAGTGAGATGTTTTCTTTTGGCACGAGTTAGTATTGTACAACCAGCCTAATTAAATATTAATTCATCCCGTATCCTCTGACTAATTTCAGAGTGTCTTCCATTCTGTCCGTGAGAAGAGACGCAACCCGGGGCGTGGAACTCTGAGCGGCGATTGGCCCTAATGAACGTACAATTAGAATATCAGACCCAAGAAAATATCAAATTCTAAATTATATCACAACTGCAAATATGATCAGCTAAACGTAAATGGTGAATTGATAATAAAATAGAATTGGAGTCAGATTGAATTATGCGTAAAGTCAGAGGTTAAATTGGTCAATAAATTTTAATGAAATAACAACTTTTCCAGAAGCGTCCGAAAAGACATACACGCAGATACCTTTGACCACAACACTGGATTCCGTCATTGGGCCGGTGGGTGGATTCTTACAGTGGTGACGTGCCCTCCGTGATTGTCCCAGGCGAGTGACGTCTTTTCGGCGCGACTATTCAGATCCAAACTGAGTATGAGGTTTGAGCTTCTCCTTCTGTCTCTCCAGCTATTGTGGTAAGTCCATTTTTGTTCTTATTCTAGGAAGTCTTTAGGGAAAGTTAAAACACACCCCATATAGACACATTTTTAGATTGGGTCGACATACCCACGACAGACCGGAGACCGTAGAAATCCGGTATAACCTGAGTTTAATAACAGACAAAATGGAATATCAGGGAAATGGTAGCACGAGTATAGACAAGGAGGTGATGGAGTCTATGGCCTCAAAATTGAAAGATCTCCTTTTCCGCTTGCGTGAAAACAATGGATTAGATTTTGACTGGAATAATGATCAAATTCTAGCCTGGTATCTTACCGATGGCCGAAAGCTAGAAACTAAATCATCCTATCGAAAGCTAATCTTTGTAATAATCTACTTGCTACGTCGTAATGATATAGCAACTATTGCTGAAAACAAGCGCATAATCGCGTGCATAAAAGATTTAGAGATTGCGCGATCGGAAGAGCTGAGAAAACTCCGAGCACAAGTCGAAGCATCGGTGTACGACAAACAAACTTGGGCAAGACAGGGCGAGGCAATGGAAAGCCAAATAAAAAAGCTTGAAAAAAAGTTAAAATTGGGGAAAAATTACACCGCTGCGATCGAAGAATGCTGCAATTCTGCAGGATTCCCCGTAGCCGAGGTGAAATTGGCGGCTATAAATGCTAAATGTGGAGGCGAAATAGACAGCGATAGTGATGAAGATGATGGCTCCATTTTCGCGAGTAGCAATAAAGATCATCTTCCCATAAGCGAGGCTCGCAGTCGAGCTTCTAAGCCGAAGGGTAGTATGATGGTACGCGATTCCTCTCCGGAGCCTACAAGCGATATTTATTATCGCCCAAATAGGCCCGAGGGGAAAGGCCGTAGCCCCGTACTAACTAGAGCTAAAACTGGCGTCGTTCGCAGAAAGACTCAAAAAGTTGCTGTACTCAAAACAATGACCAACGCGGATGATGAAATAACTACGATCAGTCGCCCATTAACATGTGAGGAATGCACAAAACACAAAGAAGTTGTGGGAATGATGCCGAGAAGAGGCCCTTTCCAACCCTACTGGGACAACCTGATGCTGCAGACCTCAGTGTATAATCTAGAGATTAGAGACGCGTGGCAAATAGCCCTCCTCACTATCCCCGAGGAGTTAAAACCAAAAATGTCACAAGAATTGAAAACCGGAGAAATCCTGGTTAAACGGGAAGATGAGGATGAAAAAGACATATATGAAAGATTAAGAGAAGCTCTGCTCGAGCTAAGGGGACCGACACACGCCGAATGGAATAGGATATTAGAAATAAAGCAAGCGAATAAAGAACCATTCGAAATATATGCGGAGCGTTTGTGGGTTACGTACAAAGAGCATTCGGGCTTGGAAGATGCACAGCACGATCAGGAAGTTTTACTACAACTCCTGAAAAACAATGCAGGGCATCATATCCAACAAGCGCTGATACATGGAGCCGATCCATCAGAAAACACCTATCGGTCACTGGTAGATTGGGCTTCCAAAATAGAGACTCGACTTAAACAAATAAAATCTCATTCAGTTTCAACAACCCAATGGCTCGCCGAAGGAAAAGGCGCGACTACCTTCAAGCTAAATCCGCGGCCTCCCTGCCAGTATTGCAACAAAAACAATCACGCGACCCAAAACTGCTTCAAGTTACGCAGGGAAGGAGGCAATCAGAAAGTGCATTCTAAATCTGACAGTGAAATCCTGAAAGAATTGGAGGAGCTGCTTATCAAATGCAAAGCCCCCGAGGGCGATGAAAACCAAACAGGCGAACCCTCTAGAAATCAAAACGACCAATGCAAGCGCTTGCAAGCAGATATGATGGAAGTGCTCAGAAAATACAATCTCCAATAGGGGTGCGTGGCCTCCATTGCATTAGGGAGCATTATCCAGAGCGGCAACCGAATTAAAATAAGAGCTAACCTTGGAGGCCGGTTAGTTAATATTCTTCTTGACACCGGAGCCGCCTGTTCTTGCACTAATATTTTAATGCCCCTAAGCAAACGAACGATTCAAATTCAAGGGATAAACAACTCTTCAGTGACAGCGATTCAAACACTCCCGATCCGACTTGATTTAGGCGTTGTAGTGCTAAATGAGCCGTTCTGGTATTTACCAGATAACAGCGAAGGGACTGTGTTGGGAATGGACATTATGAGAAAGCATGGCTTTGTTATCCACTGTTTTGAGAAATTGATCGAGGTGCAAACTAACAAAACAACCAAGACATGTCAGAACCAGAAGCAGGCCACCATTATGTCCATATCCAAACCAGACCCAGTTCAACTCCTCATCAACAAACACACTGATGTTTGGGCGAATCACGAGCATGACTGCGGCCTCATTGACTTTGAAGTGTGCATCGAGGGAGAGCCCCCTCCCCCGCAAAAACAATATCGCATCAAACCAGAGGCAGAGGCCGCTGTTCATGAAATAGTGAAGCAGCTTGAAGTGAGAGGGGTGGTTCGGCGATGTTGTTCAACAACAAACTCTCCGTGTTTACCCGTACCAAAACCTAACGGTAAATGGCGTCTTTTTATCGACTACCAGCGCCTTAACAGAGTTCTGCCCAAGGCAACTCCGATAGTGGCAAATCCTTCGACAATCTTATCACAAGTTTCAACCAATGCTTCGTGGTTCACGGTGCTTGACATTAAAAAATGGCTTTTGGTCTATTAAAGTCAAACGCGAAGACCAGTGGAAACTGGCGGTTACTGTGAATCAAATGCAGTATACGTGGGAACGAATGCCACAAGGCCTTCATAACAGCCCAGCCATTTTCCATCGAGCGGTGGCGGATGTACTCGGTCCCTTGCTAGGGACTGGTGAAGTAGTTCACTATGTAGATGACATCTTGATAGCCACAGAGGAACCATTCGAGAACCACTTGCAATTGGCTGACAAAGTGTTGCAGATGTTAGGTGATGCAGGATTCAAAATGAACAAGACAAGCTCAAATCGCACAAAGGGAAGTACACTATTTAGGGTATTCCCTGACTCAAAATCATAAAGCCTTAACGGATGACAGAAAAAAATGTATCGCCGAACTGCCCCGACCCCACACTTTAAACTCACTGCAAAAGGTATTGGGTACAGCAAACTATTTACGAGACTTCATTCCCGACTTTGCAAAAACCGCAGCTCCCTTATACTCTCTCTTGAAAGGGAAAACTAAACCGAACGATGTCCTGGAATGGACGGATTTACACGAACAGGCGTTTACCATTTAAAACAACGATTGTGCGCCGCGCCAGCCCTGGGTTTGCCCAACCCGTCAAAAACATTTCACATCCAAGTAGATGCGCATGAAATCACAATAGCGGAGTTCTAGCTCAGGAATGTGGCGGAAAACTACGCCCAATCGCTTATTATAGCCGGAAAAAATCACTGGTGGAGCAGGGATTCGATCCCTGCACTCAGCATGTTCTCGCGGTGCATTGGATGTTAAAAACAACGGAGCCCATGGTGGGGTTTCAACCTATTGTTTTGCACACCATGCACACGCCTGTACGCATGCTGATACAGGGCCGAATTAAAGGAGTTTCCTCTCAAAGATTAGCGAGGTGGCTAGCCGACATTCAATCACGCGAAATCATAATAAAGAATACGCGAATTCTGCCACATCTGCTTGGTGACGTTGAGGGACAACCCCCACACGTGTCAGCCTGAACAAGAGACACAAAGTCTCGTATATGACCGGTTGTTGCCAGGCCAAGTGCAGGTATATATAGACGGATCACGATTTTGTCAAGATGGTCATTTCTATGCAGGCTGTGCAGTGTGGTCCCCCCAACTTGCAGAGACAGATGCGAAACGGCAGCTATTAGTCAAACTGCCGCCTAACATATCCGCACAAGAAGCTGAGCTCATTGCATTGCTTGAGGCGATCAAAGCACACCCCGAACCGCTTTGCGTGTATACAGATAGCCGCTATGCGTTTGGGGGTGGTAACTGATTTTATGGCTCAATGGCAATTGAGGAATTTCCTCACTTCTGCCGGGACACCTATCAAGCATTTCAACACCATAACTGCAATTTGGAGTGCGATACAGATGCACGAGAACCCCGTCTCTGTTGTGAAAGTGCGCGCGCACATAACCAAAGACCCGGATGTACACGAGAAAAACAATAACATTGTTGATCAAATGGCTAAGCTAGCAGCCGTGAAAGGCGAGCAATGGAAAAATGACACATCTGTATCTGTAGCCAGTGCGGTTCAAGTCACTCCAATCGACTTAATACAGTATCAAAAAGATCTGTGGGCTTCTGATGGAGAACTTGTGCCGTACTTAAAACATGATCGGATGATAAGTGTGGCCGAAGGCATTATTCTCCACGATGGAAAATTTGACGTTCCGGAAGCCCTCCAAAAACCGGTAATCAAATTATATCATGATTATGCGCATGTGTCAGCAGCAAAAACAACCCAGCTGATACAAAACCAATTTTGGTGGCAAGGAATGGCAGCTGACATTGAGAGATGGTGTAACTCTTGTTTGGTGTGTGCCACAGTTAATCAAGGAAAACAAGGCCGAACGAATCTATGTAGGCCTGAACCACCTAAAGGGCCCTGGGAGTCCTTGCAATTAGACTTTATTGGTCCGTTACCCAGTGCAAAAGGGGGATATCGCTACTGCCTTGTGATAATTGACAAATTTTCAAAATGGGTTGAAGCAATTCCTACTCGTAATAACACCGCAAACACAGTGGCGCGTGTGATGGCGAATCAGATCATCCCTCTCTGGGGAGCACCAATTCAAATCGAATCTGATCATTGGACTCACTTTACCGGACAGATCATGAAAGACATGTGTAAAATCCTAAACATCAAGCAGAAATTTCATATTCCATACAGACCACAAAGTTCTGGAATGGTTGAACGAGCAAATCGCACCATTAAAGAAAATATCTCTAAACAGATAGCTCAACACCAGAATCAATGGATTAATGCACTACCAACTGTTTTGACTGTACTGCGAGCAACCCCTTCAAAAGCCACGGGCATCAGTCCATACGAGCTTATGACGGGGAAGGGTAATGAAGTTACCCATTGACCCAGAAATTTCCCCAGCAGATCTAGGGGCCTCTCATACTTGCGACACAGCAGACAGTGTTAAGGGCAACTGCAAGAAAGATTAAAAGTGTTGTACAACCAGGCTGACTTAAAACGACAACAGTCAGATATGGCCAACGACGCACATTTTAATCCCATCTCAGAGACAAAATTTTCAGAAGGAGACATGGTGATGATACGAGTGTTATAAAAACAGAATGCATTTTCCCCCCGTTGGCACGGACCATATGAAATTAAAGCTGTCTGTAACAGCTGTGTTGCAGTGACCATAAAAGGAAAATTAAAATGGCACCACATGTCTCAATGCAAATTGTTTAAGGGTTCTCTGAACTAATGTTGATTTTTCTTTTTCATAGGATGGCTACTGCAATCCCATGGAGACCAGATGCCAGAACAGTATCTGGACCCACCTGCATTGAATTAGGACAACGAATCACCCTCACACATATCCTAGGATGCGGGAGATGGGTATGGAAATATTTCAAGGGGCCATCCACATCATACATTCCAATCACATATAAGGATATAGTTATATGGCCTCCCGGTTTATCGCCGGATCAAAATTGTGCAACACGAATTTGCTGTAAAATAGGGTCCAACCTTCTCCCAGACAGAAACATAACCGGATACACAAAAGCACCGTCACCCCACCATAACATTACAGCCTGGTATAAACTTAAAGAACACCCAGGATCTAATATTGGCAGTATGTACACTATGTACAAAAACAATAATTATGGCATTGATCCAAGATCATGTTATTCTATCAAGGATCTTGAACCAGCGACATATAGATGCATACACACAATAACGCATAACAAAACCCACTTAACATTCACTGAAATGTTATTCAATTTAACACAACCTCGAATAGAAAACAAACTAAAGACATTTGTTTGGACCGGAAGAAAAGATGGTACCTATTGTGTGGGTAAATATGAAGCAAGTTTGGACAATTACACAAGCCCACATAATTGTTCATGGACTCTACATCACTGCTTCAATTTAACCACAAGTGGATATCAAAAACCCACACAGTGCCCAAAAACCTATCCCACCCCTCCGGGTGGTTTGATCAAAGGAAATGTAAATAAAACCTTGCTACATGATGTTAATTTGGTAATAGCACATGTGACGTATAACATTTCTAATATTTTATCTGCGTATGTGAAACATTGCAATCCCAATGATAGAACCTATACATGGCTACAGTCACGCATCGATGATTTAGTTTCTGATTACAAAAACAGACTCGCAGTCCAAATTACACCTGTCCGCACAAAACGAGACCTGTTTGGAAATATAGCAGGTCTTTTTGGCTCAATTAATTCTATCTCCAACACTTACAAAATTACCGGACAATCTCAATTTTCAACATGGTTGGCAAACCAGGTGGCCACTGGTTTCCAACACATCACCAATAGTAATGAAAATATTATTAAAGCAGTCAGATCTGAAGCGCAGGCGCTTCTAATGACTAGTCAAACAATTTTCAATCAGACCCGTACCATCGAGCATGACTTAGCCTGTAGATTGTATGCACAAGATTTATTCACTACTGCAAGACAAGAAATTTTAGATCTTCGTCTCCATAAGACACCTAGGCATGCCTTGAATGATCTCATCGACATTTTAGATTTGCATAGATGGCTCACATCTGAGAAGATGAGAAATATTAACTATCCTGAATTATTGTCTACTTTAATGTTGTATACTGGAAATGAATGTGTTGGCTGTATTGGGTTTTTTGCCAATTTTCCTTTAATTCACCCAGATCAAGTTTATCAAAATTCCACCACAATACGGTCTATTGGCGTTGTTGTGAAAGATCAAATTATCAAATGGGATCACCTGATGGGGTATATGACTTTGAAAGACAATGAAACCTTATTTACCACTCGCACCTGTTGCCATGAAACATCTAGTTATGTTATTTGTACTTGCAACACCTTGCAACTTTTCTCCCCACATGATTCCAAACTCATCAACGTCCAGTCATTGCATGGCCATTCAGATGCTGTTCAAGTCTCTCACACCCAATGGTGCATCGTCAGCGAGATGAATTCCTTCAACTATGAAGGCCTGACATGTCCGGCAAATCATACCTTCTGCTTGGAGGTTAAAGAGGACTTTTCAATGGGACAGATAAACATTCTTGGCAGGATACCACTTGATACAGAGATTTCTCCCTGGTGGGAGGACACTTTTTATGAACGAAGTACACAAGATTTGGTCAACACAATGGACTTGGTACGAGAAATCATTTTTAAGACTGAATACCATCTTAACCAAGCACAGGTGGAAGCAAGCCTGGCTAAAAGGACTGCAGAAATCTTGTCCAGTGCCTTCACCCGCTCAGTACAATATGCTTACTCCTGGTGGGACTGGATGTTCCGCGGATGTGCCATTGCCAGTGTCCTTGTTTTGTTGTTTTCCATCTGCCAATGCTGTTATTTCAGATGCCTACTCCGAGCGATGCGCAGTTCCACCAACATGGCTATCGCACTAAGCCCACTACAAGTGCCAGTTCTACAGAAACTGTAAATGGACTTCAAAATCCATGAATGGCCTCTTGAGGACTGATTCTGCCCCCAAGTGGCCAGGGGTGGAGTTGTAAGACTGGATTTTACTGGATTTTAATCAAACAAACATCTCTTGCAATAAAGTCATAAAAACTCTGGAATCTGGGCAAGGAGACACGAGAAGCATCCTTCTCACCCCCATCCCTCTCCCCTACTGGTGTTGTTTTTTAATTATAATCATTCAGGTGTGGTTGGTAAACTGGTGAACTCTTTCAACTTTATTTACCCCAAACAAATTGATAAACCTTTGTAGGGAGTTAACCCAGAGAACAGAGAACATTCCTGTGTTTACAGATGTTCAACTTTACTTACCCCAAACAAATTGATAAACCTTTGTCGGGAGTTAACCCAGAGACCATTCTTGTGTTTACAGATGTTAATGAAAAGATAAACTGGTGAACTCTTTTTGCACTATTTACCCAAACTCATTGATAAACCTTTGTAGTTAATTAACTCCGAGAACAAAGGACATTCCTGGGTTCACAGATGTTAATTAAAAGATAAACTGGTAAATGGTTTTTCTCTCCTAGGGATGACAACCCCTAATAAAGATCTCTGGATAAACTTTTTCACCCCAAACAAATAGTGATTTTTGGTGGTTAATTAACTCTGAAAGCCTAGTCAAATATTTGGGTGCTAAATATTCATGACTGTGTCATAAGATGTTAATGGGTATTTAAGGAGTCTTGGGAAACTACTTGGGGAAGCTTCTGTAGCCAGACTTCCCGCACAGCCTTTGTGTGTCTCTCATATTGCCAGGTATGCTGACTTTATCAAATTATTTTTAACCTTGTATTTGTACTTGTGTTTATATGTTATGCTGATCAGTTGTGTTTATATTCCTTTTGATTCAATTTAATGATGTTTTTACCTGCCTGGCAAAATAATGTTAACCCTTTTGATTAATTCTGGAGTATTCTGAATTCATTGTATCCAGTAGATTAAGTGGAGCCTTTTCGCTACCTTTATGGCGGCATAATTATGGAAATTATTAGACCCATAGACTATATGTAGTATCGCACCCGTAGTTTGGAGATCTTTTTAATTCTATAACCACTGAGACTAGCAAGTTACGGATCTTGATTAAGTGAGATGTTTTCTTTTGGCACGAGTTAGTATTGTACAACCAGCCTAATTAAATATTAATTCATCCCGTATCCTCTGACTAATTTCAGAGTGTCTTCCATTCTGTCCGTGAGAAGAGACGCAACCCGGGGCGTGGAACTCTGAGCGGCGATTGGCCCTAATGAACGTACAATTAGAATATCAGACCCAAGAAAATATCAAATTCTAAATTATATCACAACTGCAAATATGATCAGCTAAACGTGAATGGTGAATTGATAATAAAATAGAATTGGAGTCAGATTGAATTATGCGTAAAGTCAGAGGTTAAATTGGTCAATAAATTTTAATGAAATAACAACTTTTCCAGAAGCGTCCGAAAAGACATACACGCAGATACCTTCGACCACAACACTGGATTCCGTCATTGGGCCGGTGGGTGGATTCTTACAACTCCAAGGGGTGTTTAGACAATTTTCAATCTGGTTTCAGAGCACATCACAGTACAGAGAGCGCTCTTATAAAGATAATCAATGATATCCGCCTAAATACAGATTCAGGTAAACTAACAGTGCTGGTAATGCTCGATCTTAGTGCTGCATTTGACACTGTCGATCACAGCATACTTCTGGATAGGCTGGAAAATTGGGTTGGGCTGTCTGGGACGGTCCTCAAGTGGTTCAGATCTTACCTTGAAGGGAGAGGTTACTATATCAGCATAGGTGACCATAGGTCGAGGTGGACACCGATGACATGTGGAGTCCCACAAGGCTCGATTCTGGCACCTCTCCTGTTCAACCTTTATATGCTCCCTCTGAGCCAAATAATGAGAAAGAACCAAATTTCCTACCACAGCTATGCTGATGACACTCAGATCTACTTAGCCTTACTGCCTAATGACTACAGCCCTATTGACACCCTCTGCCAATGCATTGATGAAATGAACAGTTGGATGTGCCAAAACTTTCTTCAGTTAAACAGAGAGAAAACTGAAGTCATTGCATTTGGGAACAGAGATGAGGTTCTCAAGGTGAATGCGTACCTTGGCACTAAGGGTCAAACAACAAAAAATAAGGTCAAGAATCTTGGTGTGACTCTGGAGTCAGATCTGAGTTTCAATAGTCATGTCAAAGCAGTTAGTAAATCAGCATACTATCATCTCAAAAACATTGCAAGAATCAGATGCTTTGTTTCCAGTGAAGACTTAGAGAAACTTGTTCATGCTTTTATCAGCAGCAGGGTGGATTACTGTAACGGCCTCCTCACGGGCCTTCCCAAAAACACAGTCAGACAGTTGCAGCTCATCCAGAACGCTGCGGCCAGGATTCTGACCAGAACCAGGAGATCAGAGCACATCACACCTGTCCTCAGGTCTTTACATTCAGAATAGATTTTAAAGTATTATTACTTGTCTATAAATCACTAAATGGCCTAGGACCTCAATACATTACAGATATGCTTACTGAATACAAGCCTAACAGATCACTCAGATCTTTAGGATCATATAAACTAGAAATTCCAAGAGTTCAGTCAAAGCAGGGTGAATCAGCTTTCAGCTACTACGCCCCTCGCTGCTGGAATCAGCTTCCAGAAGTGATCAGATGTGCTCCAACATTAGGCACATTCAAATCCAGACTGAAAACACATCTGTTTAGCTGTGCCTTTACTGAATGAGCACTGTGCTACGTCCGACAGATCGCACTATTATGTTTTTCTCTTTTTTTTCATTCTTTTTTAACCTGTTTTTATATGTTTTTATCTGTTTTTTTTATTATCTGTTTTTATTTATTTATTTTTTCTTATTCTTGTTTCTTTTATTCCTGTTTATGTAAAGCACTTTGAATTGCCACTGTGTATGAAATGTGCTATATAAATAAACTTGCCTTGCCTTGCCTTGCCTTAACAAGGAGGGTAGGGCTAGACAATACAAGACTAGAACACATGACACAGACACACAAGCACGCGGCGCATGTAAACATGAGTCACGTGCTAAACACAACACCAAC
Source organism: Danio kyathit (assembly GCA_903798195.1). Taxonomy (NCBI): domain Eukaryota; kingdom Metazoa; phylum Chordata; class Actinopteri; order Cypriniformes; family Danionidae; genus Danio; species Danio kyathit. The sequence goes on from LR812543.1 coordinate 29,998,815, forward strand.
AGAAGACTGAACGCGAGACATGAGCACACGATAGATGTAAACATCTTACCGTGCGCTCACACATAAGCACCGCGCATGCTTCATCTCAGCGCCAACCGAAACCAAAACCAACCAGACTGAGACGCTGAGAATGAAACAGCGCGATGCCGACAGAACAAAACAAACACGAGAGCGCGCGCGTCACAACCGCGCACGCAGGCCATACACACTCGCATCGAGCGGGAGCGTAAATAGCCCGCACACACTCAAGACAGCACGCACCCAGAGACACACACACACAATGACAGCAAACTAGTGCCCGACCCGAGAAAACTCGAGCCGAGCACAACAGGGCATGGACAAGACAGAGCTAGTGTCCGGACTCTGCCACCAAACAAGAATTTACAAGACCAAAGTGGCAGAACCCTGACACAAGGGCCCTAGAAAGTCAAGACATTGAAACATTCAAGACATTGAAACATTCAAGACGGCGCCTTGAAAAGTACCTGGGAACTCCAGCCTTTGAGTCTTCAGGGGAGGGTCTCAAAGTTGATGGCTGGAAGGTCGCAGGGAACATAACACAACTTCAAAGGGAAGATGAAACCTTGAAACCCTTATTTGTTAAAACTCAGTCTGAAAAACTATCAATTCTGTGCAATGAGGTTTATGTAGTAGAGAATGCTGCTATACCACAATAAAGGATGCATACCGCTCTGTCCAACATGCAGCTTTGGGGCACTCTGACCACTGTTTGATTCATCTCATACCAACCTACAGGCAGAAACTGAAAACAGCCAAGCCTGTATTAAGATCTGTGAAAAGATGGACTAACGAAACAGAGCGGGATCTACAAGCCTGTTTGGATCTCACAGACTGGAGTGTCTTTGAAGCTGCTGCAAACGATCTGGATGAGCTCACAGAGACTGTAACATCTTATATCAGTTTCTGTGAAGATGTGTGCATTCCTATCAGGACTCAACTCACCTCGGTCTGTCAGTGGATCAACAGCTTCCTAACGGCCAGGCAGCAGCTGGGAAAATTTTCATCCAGTACCCGCATAATCAGCACCTGCTCCCCCCAGGGGTGTGTCCTCTCCCCACTGCTCTTCTCCCTGTACACAAATGACTGCACTTCAAAAGACTCCTCTGTCAAGCTCCTAAAGTTTGCAGACGACACCACATTTATCGGCCTCATTCAGGACGGTGACGAGTCTGCTTACAGACAGGAGGTTAAGGAGTTGGCTGTCTGGTGCAGTCACAACAACCTGGAGCTGAACACGCTCAAAACAGTGGAGATGATAGTGGACTTCAGGAGAAACCCCCCTGCTCTCCCCCCACTGAGCATCATGGACAGCATTGTGGCAGCAGTGGAGTCATTCAGGTTCCTGGGCACCACCATCTCTCAGGACCTGAAATGGGACACTCACATTGACTCCATTGTCAAAAAAGCTCAACAGAGGCTGTACTTTCTTCGTCAGCTGAGGAAGTTCAACCTCCCAAAGGAGCTGCTGAAACAGTTCTACACCTCCACCATTGAATCAGTCATCTACACATCAATAACTGTCTGGTTTAGCTCAGCTACCAAATCCGACCACCAAAGACTACGTCAAATAGTTCGGACTGCTGAGCGAATCATTGGTACAACCCTCCCTACTCTCCAAGAACTGTACTTATCCAGAGAGAGCAGAAGGGCTGCCAAAATCACTCTGGACCGCTCACACCCAGCACACTGCCTCTTTGAACTTTTACCTTCTGGTCGACGCTATAGAGCACTGCGCACCAGAACAGCCCGACATAAAAACAGTTTCTTCCCTCAGGCAATCCATCTCATGAACACTTGATGATAATAATTGTGGAACCAACATCACTACTTGCTATACACTTTTATACACATATACACTTATTTAACAACACACTTTACATGCCAATTTGCACATAACAGCTGCACATATAATGTTGTATATAGTAATATAGCTGTACAGACACTTATCAAATTGTATATTGCATTCACTACTTTTTAAAATATATTTATTATCTGTTTTTTAGTCCTGTCTGTAATTCTGTTGCACAATAGAAGCTCTGTCACGAAAACAAACTCCTCGTATGTGTGAACATACCTGGCAATAAAGCTCTTTCTGATTTCTGAATGGTGTGTTATATGTCAGAACAAATGATGTGTTACATTTAATTGTGCCATCTCGTTGTCGTCCTCTTGTTCTTCACCTTGCACACTCTGTTCCATGGGCTGGTCACCTAGGCCAACAGAAAACATATGTGTGCATTAGCTCACAATTTTACTGGCCCACACTTTATACTGATGTACAAACACACTGCAAAACATGTCCCATCTGCTAAAAGACAAGTGCTGTGTCCCAGTTCAATTCAATTCAATTCATCTTTATTTGTATAGCGCTTATACAATGTAGATTGTGTCAAAGCAGCTTCACATGGAAGATTATAGTGAATTGAAACAGTGTCAGTTCAGTTTTCAGAGATTAAGTTCAGTTCAGTTTAGCTCAGTTTAGTGTGGGTTAATAATCACTACCGAGAGTCCAAACACTAAATAGCAATCCATCGATGCGCAGCTCTACAGATCCCGAACCATGCAAGCCAGAGGCGACAGCGGCGAGGAAAAAACTTCACCAATTAGCGAAAGCGAAGATTTTAAAAAACCTCGAGAGAAACCTGGCTTAGTTGGGCACGACCATTTCCCCTATGGCCAAACGTCTTGTGCAGAGCTGCAGTCTAGGCGCAGGAAGCTGGACCTCAGCGAAGACTCGTCTGTCCTTGGAGCATCACAGGGGACAGTCATGCTCTCACTCCATGAAGACCACCACAGCAGCTGCTCAGGATACGGCCTGGTCCAGAAAAACCTTGGGATCATCTCGTCGCTGGTCTTGGATCGCGTCAGTGGCACTGCATAGTCTGAGGGCCTCGAGATGAGTACCCCCAGGTGGAAATACAGAATAAGGAGAATAATTAGCGTAGCTGCTGTTCATAGCGTATATAAACGAGAACCAAAATCATGTGTGGGGCACATCATGCGTCATAGCGCTATGTACTGCACTGAGTGTATGCTTTGCTAAAAAGATAGGTCTTTAATCCAGTGTGGTAGAGCACCCCTGCAGCCTCTCCCTGTTATCTCTGCACCTTTTAGACAGATTGCCATGGACATTGTGGGGCCATTGGAAAAGAGCAGTGCTGGACATCGTTACATCCTGGTGGTCAGTGACTACGCCACAAGGTATCCTGAGGCCTACCCACTCCATTCCATTACAACACCCAAGATCATCCATGCCTTGATTCAGTAGTTCTCCAGAGTTGGAATACCTGAGGAGATACTTACAGACCAGGGAACAAACTGCACATCACACCTGATGGGGCAGCTACACAAGCAGATGGGCATCACTGCCATTAGAACAACGCCATATCACCCACAGACAGATGGACTGGTCGAGAGGTTCAATCAAACACTCAAGAACATGCTGCAGAAGTTCATTGCAGACACAGGCCGAGACTGGGATAAGTGGTTACTGTTTGTACTTTTTGCGTACAGAGAAGTACCCCAGGCATCGACAGGTTTCTCACCATTCGAGCTCCTTTATGTATGGCAGGTACAAGGACCCCTAGACTTGCTGAAGAAGGACTGGAAGGAGAACCTGTATCAAAGAAGGAGAAGAGAGGCATTGTGCACTATGTGCTAAAAAGTGCTGCTACTTTTACCAACTTTGACTAACAAGTTACTGGCTAAATGGCAAGGGCCATACATGGTGATCCACAAGATGGGGCCGGTAACAAGTATGAAATTCATCATCCAGACAAGGGGAAGACCAGGCAGACCTACCATGTCAACCTATTAAAGGAGTGGAAGGGGCCACCCGGTAAGGGACCAGAAACAGTCCTTCTGGTGAGGAAGGTGGAGGTAGAAGAGGATGTGGAAGAAGAGGACATGGAGGATGTAAGGAGACAGCCGTCTGTGGTGAGTCTCACTCACCTAGAAGACTCCAAAAGGCAAGAGCTGCAGAACATCCTAAATCTGTTTCCTGCTTTGTTCTGTCAGAGGCCCTGGATGGACTGAGCTAACCCATCACACCATCCACCTTTCTGATCAAACACCAACACGTCAACGTCCTTACCATGTGCCTGAGAGGCTGGTGGAACCATTAAAAGAGGAGGTAAATTTGATGAAGGAGCTAGGAGTGATCGAGCCATCAACGAGTGAGTGGAGCAGCCCAATGGTGATCGTTCCCAAGAAACATGGATCCCTGCATGTCTGCATCAACTTCCGCAAGCTCAATGCCCAGTCCAAGTTTGATGCATACCCAATGCCAAGAATTGATGATCTGCTGGAGAAGACTGGACGAGCCAAATACATCACCACGTTAGACTTATGTAAGGGATACTGGCAGGTACCCCTCTCCCCGAAGTCCAGACCATACACTGCTTTCGAACACCATTTGGATTATTTTACTTCACAGCCCTTCCTTTTGGCCTTCATGGGGCACCAGCCACCTTCCAAAGGCTGATAGATAGAGTCCTTCAAGATTGTGAAGACTGGGAAGCAGCACATTTGGATGACGTGATAATTCATAATAATTCTTGGGCAGAGCATCTACAACATCTTCAACAGACACTAAAGAAGATAGCAGAAGCAGGACTGACCTTAAACATGTCTAAATGTGAGTGGGAAAGGCAAGAGGCCAATTACCTTGGATACCACCTAGGCAATGGACAGCTTAAACCACAGATTGACAAGGTAGAGGCAATTCGCAGGAGCCCACAGCCAAAGACCAAGAAGGAAGTGACACCGTTCCTGGGACTTGTAGGCTGGTACAGGAGATGTGTCCCAAACTTGGCCTCGCTCGCTGCTCCTTTAACTAACTTGTTGTCTAAGGCCGTACTCACACTATGTACAGTTGCCTTGAATCGGGCCAAAGCATGCTTGTCCCCCCTCCCGTCTCCACCGACGGGACTCACATTACATTCGGGCTTTTCCGTCATCGATGACGCGCTGCTCAGTAAGCGCTCTCGCTCAGCACAGTGAAGATTTCTTTAGCTATATTGTTTAAGTCGTTTGATATGCGATGACACGCAGTCTAATATTTCGGCGAACATATCAGCCACTTTTGACGCTCATAAACAATCATAAAGTCCTCGTGCTGCAGGAATTAGGAAGTTTGCTGAAGGTGCAGCTGACGTGCAGTGAGGGGTTTGCGTCTTTAGTAATCTACGACAGTTTGCGTTCATTGAACAGTATGAATGATTAATTAATCCATATGAAACAGTCCCTTAAAAGTCACGTCTCGCTTTCAGTTTCGGGCTTAAGCACGCTTGCACTCACACTGCAAGCGTACCGCGCCTGAGCCCAAGTGAATCGCGCTCTGGCTCACCTCTTCCAACCGGGCCAGGGCCACCCAAGTGTACCGTGCCTGAGCCCGATTCAGAGCACTCACACTTCTCAAACAATCCGGGAAACGGGCCTGGGCACGGTTCGGATAGCATAGTGTGAGTAAGCCCTAAGTCAGTAACAAATCCAGTTCCATGGACCAATGACTGCAAGACAGCTTTCAAAACCCTGAAAGAGAAGATGTGTTCAAGTCCAGTCTTACAGAGTCCCAACTTCTCAAAAAGGTTCCTGGTGCAAGTGGATGCTTGTGCAAAAGGGATAGGAGCTGTCCTTGCCCAAGGAAATGCAGAGGAACAAAAACCTATTGTTTTCCTGAGCCGCAAGCTACTGCCAAGGGAGACAAGATATTCTGCAATTGAGAAGGAAGGTCTTGCAATCAAGTGGTCTCTGGACAGTTTGCGTTACTACCTCCTAGGCCAAGAGTTTGATCCGGAAACTGACCACCTTACCTGGATCCAGTCCATGAGAGACCACAATGCCAGAGTCACTCGATGGTACCTTGCCCTGCAGCCATACCACTTTAAAATACGCCATCGAACGGGTAGACTCAATGTGGTAGCCGACTACCTGTCCAGGTTCCCAGCCAGTACGTGGCTGGGAGAGGGGGAAGATGACGTGATAAAGTCTCATTAACTGTCACCGCGGGGAAAGCAGCACTGGCAGTTACACACACATACATTCTCACGCACACACATACTTTCACACACAGACACAGATGCGCAGACACTCATAGGCCCACTTACCTCATTCATTTATCATATTGTTCCTCCCTGCCATTGCCGCTATCGGAGGAGTGGGTGCACATGCGATTTCGATAGCACATGGACATATTTTCATAAATTCACTCTCTGCAATTCATAGTCATCCATAGGCATTTTATATACCTCCACTTCACCTGTTGTCTCGTCTTTTTCATTTGGTGTTTGTCTGTGTGGGCCTAGTCAAACTTCCAGTCGCGATCGGTCAAACTGAGCCCATTGGAAGTACTGGTATAAGCATGCATGGGATTGTGTGCGCATGCGCACTGCGATCAGAAGCTGACAAAACCATTATGTTTGTGAATAGGTGTTTTGTGTTTATTATGTGTGTATTATGTGTTTATTTATAATAAGAAAGTTTATGTTTTGTTAATTACATATTAAGGATTGGGCAACCCAGTGGCGCAGTAGGTAGTGCTGTTGCCTCACAGCAAGAACGTCGCTGGGTCGCAGGTTCGAACCTCGGCTGGGCTGGGTCAGTTGGCGTTTCTGTGTGGAGTTTGCATGTTCTCCCTGGGTTCGCGTGGGTTTCCTCCGGGTGCTCCGGTTTCCCCCACAGTCCAAAGACATGCAGTACAGGTGAATTGGGTAAGCTAAATTGTCCATAGTGTATGAGTGTGAATGTGTGTGTGGAAGTTCCCAGAGATGGGTTGCGGCTGGAAGGGCATCCGCTGCGTAAAATCGTGCTGGATAAGTTGGCGGTTCATTCCGCTGTGGCGACCCCGCAAGGGACAAAGCCGACAAGAAAATGAATGAATGAATGAATATTAAGGATTTTTTCTTTATGTGTTTAATGTGAAGTGTGAATTAAATGTTAAGTTTTTTTAATGTTTGTGTATTTGTTAAAGTTAATACTTATCTGTAAATGGTATAGCCAACAAATGAGTGGGAGTTTGGGCTATATAAGCCAGAGCCCAACTACCAAACAACACTTGTTTTACCAAGTCGATGCAAGAATGCTACTGTGGTGCCTTGAGCGAACTCTTGTATTGCGGATACCTATTGTTATTATTATTATTTTTTTGTAGATATAATTGGAGTATATTTTTTGCAGATTTTATTTTTCCGTTTGTTGTTTCTTTGGTACGTTTTTTGGATTTTCTTTGTTAGCACATGTATATACCTTCACTGTGGATGGACTTTTTGGCACTGTAAATAAACGCCACCTTGCACAACAGTGCTTTGCGAGTAAGCCATAATTTTTTTTCCCCTTACCCACTCACATTTCTCCCCCTGAAGACAAGCTGGTGGGCTCCTTTTCATTACACTTTGTAATGCTCAATTACAGTTGACATATACAGGTGATTTTGAAATTTGTGAAAAATTGAGATATTGAGGAAGCTTGGGAAGTCTGAAGTTGTGGAATGTGAATTGGTATATGATTAGATTTCTTATTTTTATTTGATTTAGATTTTTTTATGATTATTATTTAATTTTTTTTATATTTTTTCCCTAAATCTGTCTGGGGTTAATTTTGGGTATTGGAGTTTGATTTATTGTAAAACTTAATAAAAACATTTCATACAAAATAGCCAGTTAGGCCGCATAATAAAGCTCTTATTGTCGATTGACATGTTCACATGCTGACCCAGCCGGATCTCACAACGAAACATAACAACTTTACATTTTGTCAGTTTAGTGGTAACTTGTAACTTAATATTGTTTAATGCAAAATTTGTTTTCCTTTTATTCATATTGTTAAAATGTGTTAAAATGCTGTGACAGTGGTGAACAAACTTCACCAATTGACAAAAGTGAATAAAAAAAAAAAAACGGATCAGCTGGTCACAACCGTTTCTCCTCTCGTCAAAACATCTTATGCAGAGCTGCAGTCTGGGCACTGGAGGCTTGACGTTCATTGTAGAGAAGTTGCAGTTTTGAGTAGGGTGTTCAGACTACTCCATGGGATCAATGCGGAGACTATATGTCTGTCACTGAGGTCCTTGGAGGAATCAGTCTCATGCTTTTCACACCCATGACCATGACAGCCATCTGCTCAGGATACTGGTTAGATCCAAGATTATTTAGACCTCGGGATAAAGAGATACAGACTAACATAAGTGTAGATGGCATTCAAATTGTAATGTCTTTATTGGAAGTGTTCCCAGCTCAGTTTGCCCTAATTAATGCAGCCTAACAATCCACTCCAATCACGGATCAGTGGAACATGCCATTAGTAAAGCACCTGCATCAACCACATTTTAGTGGTCTTTCCAGCAGCTTTTTCTCACCTTTGTAAGGAATCAGCTCTTTGGTTTAAATAACATTTAAACTCTGGGGAATTGAATCTAAAGATTCGAACATGATTTACATAGAATTATTCAAAGCTTACACTTAACATAGTCATTTGTCCAGCAAATAGAACAGTCAGTGTAAAGCAATCCTGTATTATATTATTTTGTGGCCAACAATAACAATATAAAAAAAGTATCTAATTATTTAATAAGCGAGGTAACAGTATCTGAAGCTGAGACAGTAACTTATAAAGCACACAACACACCAACACGGATCTTAAAAACGAAACACAAGTTTATTGCTACTCTATAACACAACATACTAATCTACATAAAACAAACTAACGCACATACATACACACAAGCAGTTTGAGGAGAGTTATGACGGAGAGCGAGTAAGGATTCAACTTCTAGCATTTACTAAGTTCTTAGCATTGCAACCTGAGAGAAACCATAAAAGCAGAGAATTTCGCTATTCTTTGCTATTCTTGCTTAAATATTATTCACACCAGTTCAGCAATGGATAGAAACATTGTTTGTGTTACTTGCGATTCTGATGGAATTTCGGTTTCCTCGGCTGGTCCAAAGGGAGATCCCGGCGGAGCTGATTGGTCAGCGTAGCAACTTCAGTGACGTGCTGGAATTCTCTCGTCGGTGGAGAGGAATTTCCTTACTTTGGGGAAGTTTGGAGTCGGTTGCTAGGGATACAGATGTTGGCCGAGGCGATTTCAAGTTTCGGTCTCGTGGAGTCCTTCCTGGAGTTTTGGCTCTCTGCGGAATTCTGTAGTTATGGCAGAGTTTCAGAGTTCTGATGAGTTGACCCGATGGCTTGTTGTTGAAGCAGATCGGGGGTCAGCGGGCAGCGAGTGAACGTCGCGGTTTGCTCCGTGCTGCGACGAGGCTTCCGGCCAGGCGATGTACGGCCAGCACGAGAGGAGCGACGAAGGTGATGAGAGGCAAGACCCGGCAAAAGACAACGAAGGAAGTTTCCTGGTTCAAAGTTTATAGGCTTGAGTATAGGTGTGGCCTACACAGGGATTGTCCAATAAGAGAAGCTGCGGGGTGGGATCACACCCCCATTCCCTCCTCTAGGAGGTTGGGTTAGCACTTCATGTGAGAATCATACATTACCTGCCTTTAATCGGAAGCTATTACAATAAAGTTTTATAACATGGCCATTTTTACTAGTATGGTTTCTTCATATAAACCAATGCATTTAAAATGTTTCAAGCTTTCAATTAACACTAAATACGATATGTTTCACAAACATTCTGTAGATTTCATGCAGCAGCAATGGCTAAGACTCATTACCTATCCATAACAGTTATGTTAAACACATGGAACATGCACACACAAAAACCTACAGAAACGTAAAACAAAAATACATTACGCAAATAAACACAGTTTAAATGAAAGTCAGTTTAAACTCTGGAAGTTTCTGACCGCTTCTGTGTCTGCCTAAAAGTGTGTATTCCCTTGCAGATGCCATTTCCAGGCGGGAAGCAACAGGGTTTTTTTGTTGAGCTCTCTCAAAAACCGGTTTGGGGGGGTCTTTGAGTGTTTCAAGACGTATAGTTAATTAGGATGGAGTTGTGATATTGCAAATGGCAAGTGGGCCTGTGGATTTGCCTTTTGCTGCCTGTCTGTGGATTGCTTTGAAAATGGAATCAAAGATCAGACATGTAGACACCGTTCAATCTTTTAAGAATAATGTGGTGTGTGATATGTTCAGTTCTGAAAAGATCCGTTGACTCCCAACAACTTAATTAAAGAGAAAAATTATGTTTGTATTCCACTATCACAGCAAAAATCACTGTTAGAAAAGCTTTCTCTAGCTCGATTCACGGTTTAGGAATGCTAGAAATTCTGAGGACACCTGCTGGATACAACAAGAATAATAAAAACCAAAACATATGCATTATTATCTATCTGACTGTTAGACATGGGCTTAAAATAAAAAGATTATTATGTTATTGTTCATTAGTGTGAATGCAAACACAACATGTAATTGATGTGCTTTATATGTTTTATGTATGTGCCATGCAAATGACTAAATCTAATAAGCAATAATCACTTTTTTATGTTTTGGTAAGTAATCAGAACAACGAAAATGTAGTTGAATACACAAAGCTTAAATCCACCCTGTTCTCCATCTTGCTTTGTTAGGAAATCCTGACATATCATAACATAACTTATATAGCAATTTTAGGACATTATAATCCTAGAGTTTTTCTTTATACTAAACTAAATTTACATCTCTGTCTATCTTTATGGCTCCTTCTGAATCTCTATCTTGGATTAATCTTTATCTGGCACCTGCACAGCTGCACTAGTATTGAAGTATACTGTACTTTCATGCATTCACCCACAAGGTGTCTGTTGTGTCTCCTGCCGACTGTGCAGGTGTCGAAGAGCCTTTTAATAATGCACAGTAAGCCTGCTTTGAAGCTGACTGCTCTTAGCGAACAATATTCCTTCACTCCCTGTGGATCTCCCTGTCAGTTTCTTTGCCTGTGGCCATGTTGCTTCAGCCACCAGATTTCCTGAAGCAATACTTCACAGGGTGTGAATTAAGGGGCAGGGCATTCAGTAGACTTTACATTCACTGATACTTTATACTGTTGGTGTCAAAAATCTGCACAGCCACAAGATTATTATTATATTTTTTAATTAATTTGCAGTCTACAATTTTGCAACAAACCCTAAGAAACTGGTATTATTGTAGAGTGATTCACCCTTGTGTTCATATAAGGGGTGGCATTTTTGTTCATAGAACAGTAACTGATGTGTGTGAGATGCATGATGGTAGATGTAGTTCATTAAAGTGGTATTGGCGACGCAGTGGCGCAGTAGGTAGTGCTGTCGCCTCACAGCAAGAAGGTCGCTGAGTCGCAGGTTTGAGCCTCGGCTGGGTCAGTTGGCATTTCTGTGTGGAGTTTGCATGTTCTCCCTGCGTTCGTGTGGGTTTCCTCCGGGTGCTCTGGTTTCCCCCACAGTCCAAAGACATGCGGTACAGGTGAATTGGGTAGGCTAAATTGTCCGTAGTGTTAATGAGTGTGTGTGAATGTTTTCCAGAGATGGGTTGCGGCTGGAAGGGCATCTGCTGCGTAAAACACATGCTGGATAAGTTGGCGGTTCATTCCGCTGTGGTGACCCCGGATTAATAAAGGGACTAAGCCGAAAAGAAAATGAATGATTGAATGAATAAAGTGGTATTTATGTAGTTTTCCAGTGATCTGCAGGCTTTGGTTTAGCAGGCATTGGTGGGTCAAAAGGCTCTGGGTCGGAAGGCACGGGTGGTTCACCCAACCCCATTGGGTCAGGAAGTTCTAGGTCAGGAGGCATTAGTGGTTCAGACAACGCTTTACAGCGGTAATAATGTTCTTCAGTGCAACAGATCCAGGGTGAATCTCTCATGAGTAACAACAACGCTAAACAGCGGTAACAGTTCTTCAGTGTCACCATAAGAAGTGCTGACAAGCAACAGTCTCTATCATCACTCACCACCAGCGAATTCAGCAGGTAGAGCCTAGCAGGAACAGACACAGGAATGAACAACAATGAACTGACAACAAAAAACAGGAATGCTGAACAGATATACTGTAGGTGCAGTAATGCGCTGCACCTGTGGAGTGCTAACAGCTGAGGTTTTCTGATAGAGCAGGTGACCACCCAGCTGATGACATGTAAACACAACAGACAGCCACGTGGTAAAGACACAACCACACCCACACACATAAACACGCACACCAAATACACCAGAGGAACAGACAGATCCACAACCGTGACAGTTGTAAGCGTAAAATGAGACGAAAAAACATTTACATGCATGCACCGTCAGGATCAGCAGGCTAGCTCAGAAACTCCATTCGAAATACTGGAGTAAAATAAATTTTCATATTTTAAAGACATGGTATGGAAAAAAAGGAATTTAATGCAATGCTTCTTGCACATTCTGAGACCAACTTTACATCATATATCAATTAGGCAGTAAAGATCAATGATTTTTAAAGAAAACAGATGTTAACGCAGCAATTTTGTAATGACACAGTTCCCCAGAAGTGCTTTAACCAGGTTACTGGAAATTAAAAGTCCTTCTGCATATACCATAGCAATAAAAGTGTCATCTGTATTTGCTTTCTAATCCAACAAGCTATGAGGTCATCAAGGTCTGTACCTCTGTATTGTTTAAAAATGTAAGTTTAATTCTGATTGGAAAAAAGTTAAATCATGTCACTAAATGTATTCCATCCAAACTTATATTGAGCATGCATGGGAGAATTCAGAGTTACAGAAGAAAATGTGCTCATGAGTCATTGAAAACTTATCTCAAAATGACCGTGCCAAACTCTGCCAGGCTTATCCCACCATTGTACTGTTTTAATTGATATATATTTTTATGATATATATAATGATATATAATTTTATATATTTTAATAATAGTAATAATACATAATTATAATTATTATTGAATTTATATTTCTCTTACAAACAGTTTTTTCATAAGATTTGAAATGGCCTATTTTAAATTTAAAAAAATCATTATACAAAAAAAAATTATTTAACAATTTAATGTTATTTAAATGTTTAAATGTTATGTTCGCTCAGGACATACGAACATTGAGAAGAAACTATTGCAAAGAAGGGCTTGAATTCTCCAATGGATCCAGAAAAAAAAGTACTTAGTGTCTTAAGGTAGAGTTACACTGATTTTATAAAATAACATCAAGAAAAACTTAATAAAAACAATGATTTCCAACAATCAAATTAAATAAAAGATATCAAACAGGTGCCTAGAGATGAGCTGCTGTGGAAGCTGCAAGGAAATCAGGAGAGTTTAAGGAGATTTTGGTGTTTATACATTGCTTCATGTCAGTCGGATGACTGAGCTCTGTTGACGCGATTGGGTGCGGGAGGAGGACAGAGCAGATGCCATGTGAAAAAGAGAGTGGGAGGATAAGTACAAAGTGCACATGTCCAAGACACCACAAGCACATGAGGTTCTGAACATTTGAATAAATGAAAAATGGCTTAATCAACAAACAGTGTTATTAATGAACAAAGGGCGGGGCCAAGGTAATAGTGCAGAAATTTATATATATATACTGAGTGTTACAACCCAGTGGCGGCTGGTGTTAAAAAATGTGAGGGGGGCGCATTTTAAAAGCCATTAAAAGCCATTTTTCAGGTGATGTACCAAAAAACAAAATTGACTAAAGCATACAATAAATGCATCACAAATCAGTTCATTTTAGTTCAATTTGGGTTTATCAGTAATGAAGTAATCAAGATAATCAGTAAACACACACACACACACACACACACACACACACACACACACACACACACACACACACACACACACATAAATGTTGCCTAATCACTGGCAGCACTACTTAAAAAATAATTTGCTCTTCTTTCTTTCTGGCTTGCAAATTTCTTAATGAGCTTTTGGTTAAAGTCAGTCAACTCAGTCACCAGTCTCTTCTCTATTGACAGCATGGCCAATGCATTCAGCCTCTCTTGCGTCATGCTGTTTGAAACAGCAAACATGTAAAACAGTAAAAGGCATGACTTACATCTCAACTTACCAGCCAACTCAGTTTGTCATGACAAGTGCTGGAAAAGCCCCGAATATATGCCCGCTCGCCATCACTTGACTACTGGTAAATTTGTTTTCATTAGTTTTGCAAGGAAGGTCGATCTGGTCCAAGCTCCTTGATTATTATTATTTTTTTCTTCATCCAAACGCCTTGTGAACGGATATCTTTGCAAAGATACAACAGAATTTTCCTTCATCTTGCACTTGCTTTCACTATATGAATAAAGGTCAGCACAGCTAACTGACAAGCTGCTGCTGCTGTCTAAGGCTACGTTCACACTGCGAGGCTTAGTGCTCAAATCTGATTTTTTCTCAGATCTGATTTTTTTGCCTAGCTGTTCACACTGTTGTTATAAATGTGGCCAATATCAGATTTGCAGTGTGAACAGATCATAGTCGTAAACTGACCCGCATGCGCAGAAGTATAGTTACGGACAACACAACATGTCTAATTATGCACACAATGTGTGTACTGTATGAAGCACGCTGTCAGATTATGCTTAATATGATTATTGCCCTTTTCACAGACAACCGTGGTGTATTACATGAACTGTAAAGGGTTGTTCTGCTACTACTAATGTGTATTTCGGCATTTGAAACCTAAAATAAGTCCCTTGTGATTGAAAACACGGATCATTTGTGATTTATGACAACAGCGGCGCGTGTCTGTCTGACCACCGGTGTAGTCAGAACTCATCAAGGGTTAATGAGCAGCCGCAGACTGAACTGTGAAGGCGGAGTTGGTTTATCTCCGTTTGCAGTTATTTTATTTTACTTCGTTATAAACAACAGACACGTGCAGAAGGGGGGTTTGGGTGCTTGAGCTCCTGCCCTTTATTCGCTCGGAGATGATGTTCGTCCTTAAAATGAAAGTGCCCGCTCCTTTGTGCACGGATCCCCTTTGCGCAACACCCCCGGCGCTCTTTAGCGTCGCGATCATCCCGTGCCCCGATCGTTAACAAGCACCAGTTTTGCCTTCAAAGTCTTTTTCAAAATGAACAACAAACTTTCTGTGGTAAAGTAATCGCCCTGTGTGTTAATCTACTATGCTGCAGATGTGTAGAGATGATGTTTTCAGCACAGAATGATGACGTAAGTCGCTCGAAGATTATGTAAAAGTCACATGAAATCCGACATAACCGTTTACACTGCGGTCGCATTGCAAAACATCAGATCTGTGTCAGATTTAAGACTACATATGAAAGTGGCACAAATCTGAAGTGAAAAGATCAGATTCCATGCGGTTTGGGCTGTTCACACTGTCAAGACCTGAGTCACATATGGGCGAAAAGATCAGATTCGGGCCACATTTGCCTGCAGTGTGAACGTAGCCTAAGTGAGAATGGTCCAATCACATAAGACCAATCATATAAAAACAAATATGATTCGTTCTAACAAAAAAAGGGAGGGTTTGGGGCGCAGAGCACTGCGCCCTAAAGACAATTTAAAACCGGCCAATTAGAGCTTATCCTCATATCACATGCTTTGCAAAAGTTCGTGTACCCACATAGACACTCATTAGTCCGGCGCCCCGCACACATATGAAAAAATATTGTTCATACATTTTTTTTCAATAAATGTTAGTATGACTACAATAAATGTTAGAATGTTATAATTAAATCAGTTTATTTTGTTAATATTTGTGACAATAAATATTGACATATTAAAGGAGTCTAACTTGATGGGGGCGGCGCCCCAGCGCCCTCTATTGACCAGCCGCCACTGTTACAACCCCTTTGGTAAAAGGGATAACATTTAAGGTGTGGCACTTTTACCATGTACAGTCCAAACAACGGAAATGCCAACCAAAGTGATTTATATTACATAAGTGGAAACTATACAAAATAGGATTTTTTACATCATGGGAAGACTAATTAAGCTGGTCATCTCCCAGCCTGACCAGCTAAGACAAGGCTGAAAATGGCTGAAACCAGCCTGGAAATAGCCAAAACCCCTCTAAAACCAGCCAACCAGCCTAAAACAAGAAGTTGAAGAGCCCAGCTAAAGCAGATGCTGACCTCCATCCTGGTGATTTCAAATGAACAACAGGAATTTTATTATGCAACAGAAATAAAGTCAAAGGTCAGTAATAAGTGAAACTCTTGATGTTTGTGGAGTTGTTTAATGATCTCTGCTGAGATCTTGAGAAATAAATGTTTTATTGTGTAATTATTTTTATTAATTATTAATTAACTTTTTTTTTTATTTAGCAGGGATGCGTTTGAAGCACTCTAAATCAAGGAGCCTCTACGATAAAAACCTGTGAAATGATTAACAGCTAATTTCTGTACAATATACGGAAAATAGCTGTAATAGATCTAACCTTTGTTTTCGAGAAAGTGTGTCTGAAATCTCACCATATACACCCTTGCTCACTAGTCACTAAATTAGTCAATTAGTTTAGTCCAATGTAATTGATGACAAATGACACTGATGAATTCTGACACTGATAAACACCTGCTGATAACAAGCACAATCACTGAAGAAAAGAACAAGAAATAAAACTACAGACACAGCCTCACACCAAACCAAATGAATTAAACAGAGGATTAAACAACTCCATTAAATAACAGCATTACCAGCTTTACTGACTTAATTTCTGTCAAATCTGCAAAGAATATTTAATAATTAACAGAGGTTTATATTTTTTATTGAAAATGTTTAATTTGACCTCACCATCATGGAGCTCTTGAACCTTTACTCTTCTATCTTAATGTTTTTCTGGCTGTAAACTCTGTTTCTGAAACTCATAGCAAGAAAAGCGATGAGAAAATATACTGTATGTGCTTAATTGTTACAGATGTAATTTCTGGTAATTTACAAGTTAATTCATAAAACAATAATTGCAAGTATATTTATATTATTGCTGTTTTTGGCACAATACTGCAGCTTTACATTGAGGGTCAAAAACAATTAGGAAGGAAATAAATAACAAATAAAAAAATATAAAAAATAATAATTAGAATTTCTTGCACAAAACCTTGAGAGCTCCAGCAGCATATTAAGGGTGCTTTCACACTTGGTTCAATTGCCTGGACCGCACCCAAGTTCGATTGTCCCCCCTTGCCACCTTCTCGGTTGGTTTGTGTTCACACTGTCTTTTTTCCTTCTGAACTCGGTACGCTTGCGTCATAGAGCTGCTGTTTTGTTTACAGCTGTTGCTAGGTGACAGTCACGAAAGCAAAGTGCCAAAATGGAGACTTCCGCACATCGCGGTCGATTTGCTTTTACTGAATCATAAGTTTTGGACATACAGAAAGCGACTCGCGTCTGTCTGCTGCAAAAATATTATAAACATTCAGAACATCACACAGTGTCTGCAGAAGCTGTTTCTGGAGGAGACAAGCAGACATCACTGTGTATCACTGTGCTTGGCTCAGTCCCGCTACAGGTACAATACGTGGCGCACATACACACACACACACACACACACACGAATGAACGTTATGAAAACGATAGTTTGTTGTACAGTTGCCGGTTCACTTCCGCTATTTGGTACGATTGCATTCATACCAGAAGTGAACCGTACCAGAGTTCGCATGAACCGTACCCCAGACCACCTCTTTCAGGCGGACTCGGGTACGGTTCACGGGTGCGCACCCGAGTTCAGAAGACACGTTCACACTAGCTAAACGTACCGTACTATGACATCAAACGAACCCGGGTGCGGACCAAAAGTGCTAGTGTGAAAGCACCCTAAGACACTCAGACATCAAGAATCAGGATATGAACCTCAACCATGGTTGCTAAAAAGAAAAAAAGCTGCATAACTCATTCATGCCGCAATGCATACTGGGTGCCGGCCTAGTACAAAACTCTCAGCATACGTTGCAGCATGAATCAATTTTGCAGCTTTATGTTCTTAAAATGTCTTTCTCTGCCTTTATTTTATTTTGTTTTTGGGGTGTAATATTTCAGTAGTGTTTTGTATTGTTCTGGGTTGTTTTTTATTTTTATTTTATTTAGATTTTTTTGTTTGTCACCATTGTTGAGATTCAAAGACTAATTGTCGATGTCTGTGTGATTTCGTGTTCTGCTGTAATTCAAACATTCTCATTATAATGGTGTTATTAGACCTGTTAAACACTCATTGATTGCTGAAGCTCCAGTGGTTGCATTAATGTATGTTATTAATTTCTCACACATAACTAACAAGATATTGACTGAGTACACAAACAGGTGAGAGCGTTTTTGATGCCATAGTTAATCTCATCAGACTTATTCTTATATTTTCTTCTGGCTTTTTGTGCTACACAAATAGTGTGATATACACAATTAAATACAGCAACCAAAATTAAAAACTAGTTTTAAAACAAGAAGTTGAAAAGCCCAACTAAAGCAGATGCTGACCTTCATCCTGGTGATTTCAAATGAACAACAGAAATTTTATTATGTAACAGAAATAAAGTCAAAGGTCAGTAATAAGTGAAACTCTTGATGTTTGTGGAGTTGTTTAATGATCTCTGCTGAGATCTTGAGAAATAAATGTTTTATTGTGTAACTATTTTTATTTTTATTAATTATTATTTTGTTTAGAGTTTTATTTTCAGTTGATTTCATCTTTGGTTTTGGCTGTGATTTGTGTTATTTGGTCTTGTTTTTCTTTCCTTCAGTGGTTCTGCTTGTTAACAGTTGTTTCTCAATCCTCCTTTAATTAGACACTTAATTATCTCATAAACTTCATCACTGCCTGAGTGTTCAACCCTCTGTAGTGAGGACACTAGTGAGGATTTTGCTCTGGGATTTGAGGGGTTAAATGTGGATCTGTGACGGCATTTGTCATGACTTTACAATAGGATGAATCGCCAACAACTTTGTCCAAACTACATCTCACAATCAAACACACGTAGTATATATTTTATTATTAACTACATAACGAGAAAGAAGCCTTTAATGGGGTAGAAAATGTACATATTTGCTCACCTGAATTTGAAGGGAATTAACAATTTCTCCTCAACTTTTTTTCTTTTTCGACATTCGTTGTGATATTGCTCACATGACATGTCAAACAGACACAGGTGCTTCTGCCAAATTTCTGCTAGTTTTTCCTCCATTTCTTGGGTCCAAATAAACTATAAACGAGCTATTTTAACTTCTACCCCAAGCTCCCGCTGGGCTGCAGGTAGCCACGCTAGTTGATGCTGCTCTCTCATTGGCTGTAGGTGATCGTGGATGTTATTTTCATTCAAAACTCATGATTTGAATCACCGACAGCTCCAGATATTTAGCATGCCAAATATCTCACAGGCATCAGCGACTCATCGGCGATTCTTTCAAATCACGCCTTTGATAGTTCACACTGTGTGATTGTCACTCCTTCGAACGAGCACCGATTTGCCTGTGATTTTAGGCCTAATTCTTATCTTATTATTCAGGTATATAGTAATGGTTATTCTGTATGTTGATAAATGCTTTAATAATATGTTAAGAACTTCATGAATTTCCTAATCTAATGTGAAACCTATTAATGCTTTAAATCCCTAGTATCAATTAAAAAATATCTTCGCAATCTTATCTAAAAATAAAATAACTGTGTAGTTTAGCCATTGCTGAACAACAGGAGTCTCGAAGTACAACATAATTTGATAACAACAATATAATTGTCAAGTCTCACAAAGTGATGTTTTATAAACAAATTTCGGGAGGAGCACGCGCAGACGTTTCAGCAATTATTTACGTCATTGACAATCATTCTATTATCCAATCAGCAATAGACCAAACCCCTATAAATTCCAAAGTTGTCCTACCTGCATCATCTCACGACTTTAGCATTCGCAGCTGAACCATGGCCGAGATTAACCTTTTCGCAGAAGACGACGCCTTCATTGACGAGGCTCCTTCTAGATCCCCTGCCGGCACCCAGAGCACCGCAGCCCCGCAGGGCACACCAGCCCAGCCCGTAGCTCCACTTCGAGGCCGCCGTTCAACCCGATCTACGGCGGCTCGATCAAGACGGGGCTCACCATCTCCATCTCCTAGACGGCAGTATTCTCCAGCATCGTCATTTGCCTCAGCCCTGTCCTCCGTCCCAGTCACGGGAAAAAACACCGTCTCCGACCTCCGACAAGCATTGGCCAGAGCAGGAGTCAGCATGCCGCGCAGATCCACCAAGGCAGACCTCCTGCAGATGTACAATTCCTTACTATCCGGGGCACCCCTTCCTTCCATCACTCCACCATCCAAAGCTCCGAAGAAATCCAGCCAGGCCCGAAGCACTCCATATCAGAAAATTAAGAACAATACAGGAGTATGAGTAAAATACAGAAGGGTTTATTGAGAATTGTCAATCAAAGTTTTAACTGTGGATTCTTGAAGTCTGGATGTTCAAAGAAGTCCATTGCAGACACACACGACACACAAGCAGGGTAATCCAGGAAGAACATTCAATTCAATTCAATTCATCTTTATTTGTATAGCGCTTATACAATGTAGATTGTGTCAAAGCAGCTTCATATGGAAGATTATAGTGAATTCAAACAGTGTCAGTTCAGTTTTCAGAGATTAAGTTCAGTTCAGTTTAGCTCAGTTCAGTGTGGGTTAATAATCACTACTGAGAGTCCAAACACTGAATAGCAAATCCATCGATGCGCAGCTCTACAGATCCCGAACCATGCAAGCCAGTGGCGACAGGGGCGAGGAAAAAAACTTCACCAATTGGTGAAAGCGAAGATTTAAAAAACCTCGAGATAAACCAGGCTCAGTTGGGCACGACCATTTCCCCTATGGCCAAATGTCTTGTGCAGAGCTGCAGTCTAGGCGCAGGAGGCTGGACCTCAGCGAAGACTCGTCTGTCCTTGGAGGATCACAGGAGTCAGTCTCATGCTCTCACTCCACGATGACCACCACAGCAGCTGCTCAGGATACGGCCTGGTCCAGAAAACCTTGGGATCATCTTGTCGCTGGTCTCGGATCGCGTAAGTGGCACTGCATAGTCTGAGGGCCTCGAGATGAGTACCCCCAGGTAGAAATACAGAATAAGGAGAATAATTAGCGTAGCTGCTGTTCATAGTGTATATAAACGAGAACCAAAATCATGTGTGGGGCACATCATGCGTCATACCGCTATGTAATGCACTGAGTGTATGCTTTGCTAAAAAGATAGGTCTTTAATCTAGTTTTGAAGAGCGAGAGTGTGTCTGAGCCTCGGACATTATCAGGAAGGCTATTCCAGAGTTTAGGGGCCATAAATGAGAAGGTTCGACTTTAATATTCTAGGTACTCCCAGAAGCCCTGAGTTTTGAGATCGGAAAGAGCGGGTTGGGTTGTAGCGAGACAGGAGGTTGGTTAGATAAACAAGAGCTAGATTATTTAAAGCATCGATGCTGTAAAAGGCACCACATAAAATGGGAAAAAAGTCACATTAACCGTTCACCGGAAGTTTATCTGTATGGGAAGAAACACTAGCTCTGCATATACCCTATATCACTATAAAGTGCCTTTGATGTCCCATAAGATTGAGTCCATCCTATATGAACATAATGCAAAATAATGTAATTCTAATGTTTTAATATACGAGTTCGCACTTACAGAAGTTTAAGAATAAAGCATATTTGGCGTGCTGTCCAGGGAGAGGGCTCTGAGCTCGGGGAAGACCCCTCCCCAACTCACGTTATTCCCCGTATCGGGGAACAGAGAGGAGTTGGGGATCGAGCGAAGAATCTAGCCCGACCTCAGAACGCTCCCCCCGAGTAGATAATGTTTAGGAAGTGCGGTGTTGGGGTGGTGGAGGGATGCTAAAGTCGTGAGATGATGCAGGTAGGACAACTTTGGAATTTATAGGGGTTTGGTCTATTGCTGATTGGATAATAGAATGATTGTCAATGACGTAAATAATTGCTGAAACGTCTGCGCGTGCTCCTCCCGAAATTTGTTTATAAAACATCACTTCACGAGTTCGCACTTACTGAAGTTTAAGAATAAAGCATTTTTGGCGTGCTGTCCAGGGAGAGGGCTCTGAGCTCGGGGAAGACCCCTCCCCAACTCACGTTATTCCCCGTATCGGGGAACAGAGAGGAGATGGGGATCGAGCGAAGAATCTAGCCCGACCTCAGAACGCTCCCCAAAAACGCTATTTGATTATAGGACAGCAGCCAGACAAATATGCGATCCCCCCGAAAATTGCTAATCTTTAAAAATTCTGGAGGGATGCTGTTGAGTTAGCTGTAAAACATTACGAAGTGTGTGGCCGTGGTGCATGATAAGGTGTGCGTCTCCCGTTGGAGCGGTCACTGCGCTAGCAGTGGTGCATGATAATATGGTGTGCGTTTCCCGTAGGAGCTGTCACTGCGCTTGCAGTGGTGCATAATAATGAAGTGTGTGTCTCCCGTAGTTCCAAACCAGCCCTCCAGATCCAGACGCAGCAACAGACCTTCAGCGAGTCTGGGACGAGCCCCGGTTTCCGATGACGTCGGATCTCAATCCCCGGAAGTCGGACTCAACGCAGTCCCCACACACGCATCCACAAGCCGCCAGTTTAGCGTGAGCTTGCCTCCGCTAGCGGCACCCGAACCCATTTCCCAATTCCATCCTTGGCCCGCCGCCCCTCCATCCAATTCAATCGAAAGGTCGCTTCAGGGAGTACAGGCGCAAAATCCTAACCCGCTTTCCCTCCCCTTTCAAGTTCCCATGACCAGTGCAAGCGTGAGGCCGCCTCCGCTCGCAGCACAAACCCCAGCTCCACTAATTCCTCCCCTTCTCCCCCAGGTTTTCTCAGGCCCCGGCGTCAGCTCCAGCGTGAGGCCGCCTCCGCTGATGTCACTAATGCCGGCAGCTCCTCCTCTCTTTTCTCTCCCTTCCACCTGTGATCCAGGGGCCGTTAGTAGCGCGAGCGTGCCTCCGCAAACTGCTCCAGCCTCCAATTTTCCACAGTCTTTTTCTCACACTAAACCTTTTTCTCTTTCCACAGCCACGGCACTACCCGCCCCACCCAACGCCCTCGCATCGGATCCTCCACCTGTCTCTAACAACATCAGGAGTCAAATCCTATCAGGTGCGGACGTTGATCTCTTTTCACTCCTCTCACCCATCTCACCCGCTTCGGCAGACCGCCAGATAGATTGCGGCGAATTCTCAGTAACCCTAAAAAACTCCGCCAACATTCAGTCCCATATTCTATCATTCTCAGAATTTACCATAGCCTTTTCAAGATACACTGATATCATTTGTTCAGTTTTTCCACACAGGAGGCGCGAGCTCAATGATTATCTGGCGATAGTCGCTGAGCTCGCGCTCTCATACGGAGGCTCCCATTTCTACACATATCATCGCCTTTTCTCTGCTAAATGTGCCATTCAGATTACCCAATGGAACCAGACCCATTATTGGGGCGCCTTAGACACTGACCTTCACAATAAAGTTTTCCTGGGTTGCCGCAATATATCTTGCGAGGTCTGCCGATCCATCACCCACTCCACCGAATCATGCCCATTCATAAATCCACTCACTACTCCCCTCCCCGAACAAGCCCAGCCCAAATCTACTAGTTACGTCCCTTCTAACCAAGGCATATCACCCCTTTTCCCTGGTCGCCGGCCCTCTGTCCCAGCCCCAGCCAATACCTGCGGTAGTTTTAACATTGGCCGGTGCTTGAGACAGAAATGCCGCTACCTGCATGTCTGTAATTTTTGCGGCGGTGCCCATGCCCGCACAATATGTCCAGTGCAAAAATCTGTGAATAAAAATCCTAGAAAGTACCTATCGACTCCTGTGAATGTTTCTCACCTAAGGTCAGAATTATTCTTGCATCCTGATCGTAAATTCACTGAATTTCTATTGACGGGCCTGTCCTCAGGTTTCCATCTAGGGGTTCTTAGTCTCCCCTCTAGTAGTCTCATTTGTCCAAACCTTCAGTCCGCTCTCGCTGAACCCGACGTCGTCGAACTTCTAATAAAAAAGGAAGTAGATAATAATTTCATGATCGGCCCTTTCTCCGCACCTCCTTTCAGCGTTTTCCGCGTCAGTCCAATCGGAGTAGCCACCAGAAAGTTCTCAGATAAAAAACGCTTAATAATCGACCTTTCCTCTCCACACAACTCTCCGTTTCCTAGCATCAATAGCCTCATTTCTCTTGAAGAATTCTCTATTAACTATCACAACATCGATCAAGCTATTTCCTTAATCAAAATCGCGGGTTGCGGCGCATGGATGGCTAAAGTCGACATAACATCAGCCTTCAAAGTCATGCCCATCCACCCTGACTTTTGGCATCTTTTTGCCATTCTTTGGCGAGAAAAATATTATTTTTCAGTTCGCCTAGCTTTCGGTTGCAGAAGTAGCCCAAAAATTTTCGACATGCTGTCAGAAGCAATATGCTGGATCCTCTCCAATAACATTGGAATCCCGCACTTGATCCACTTGCTAGATGATTTTCTAATCATATCACTGCCCGACGCTATTCCAGCCGCGCACCTCTCGATAGTCCAAAAGGTTTTTACTGAACTCGGAATTCCCTTAGCCGAGGAAAAAACCGCTGGTCCAAGCACTTCAATCAAATTCTTAGGCATTAATTTAGACTCCAAGAATTTCCAAGCGTCCCTTCCAAAAGAGAAAATTGATCGAACGATCCTTGTAGCCTCCACTCTATTAGACAACCCCACGTGTTCCAAGCGCGAGCTATTATCAATCCTCGGCCATTTGAATTTCGCAATGCGCATAATTCCCCAGGGCCGCTCGTTCATTTCTCACCTTTTATTTCTTGCGTCCTCCACTCACGGCTTAGATGATCAAATAACCATGAACGACGACAGCCTAAACGAACTCGGTTTATGGATATTATTCCTTAAACAATGGAACGGCCTCTCTTTCTTTTACAGTGACCTTATGTCCTCCCCATCAGATATTAAACTATTCACCGACGCTGCCCCTTCAGTCGGATTCGGAGGTTATTATCAGGGACGCTGGTTCGCGTCCACCTGGCCGCACCAGCTTTTAGACCTGCCGCAACCACTAAAATCTTCGGCGCCATTCGAGCTTTACCCACTAGTCGTCGCCGCATCTCTATGGGGTAAAGAATGGTCTGCTTCCTGCATTTTAATTCACTGTGACAATGAAGCAACCGTTCACTCTATAAATAAAGGCCGTTCAAATTCTCCTGCACTAATTCCGCTGTTAAGACGTCTAACTTGGATATCAGCATGTGATCAGTTTATTTTGAATGCAAAGCACATCCCTGGGTCCAAAAATCAAATTGCTGACTCTCTTTCTCGTTTTGCCTTACAGAAATTCAGAAAATTGGCACCAGAGGCGGAACAGTTCCCAATCCAAGTCCCTCCTTATTCAGAGTTGATATTCCTATAGATCATCCGTTAAAAAATCTGCTTGGGGCCTCACTCGATTTTATCCTCCAAGCTGTGGCACCTTGAACCCTTCAGTCATACTTAACAGCATGGAAAAGCTTTAAAGTATTCCACGCCTGCCACAACATACTATTTCCCGATTTTTCCTTACTCACCGTCTCCTCTTACATATCTTACCTTACAATCATCAAAAAATTACAAGTTAATTCCATCAAAGGCTATTTGAGTGGAATTCAATTTTTTCACAAACTCATTTACGGCTCCCCTGCACCTCACATAGCTAATTCACAAACAGCCTTTATTATCAAAGGCATCCAGAGAACCCACCCCACACGTCAAGACACCCGACAACCCATAACACTGAAAACACTCACTAAATGCATTTCCACTCTACGCAAAGGATACGAATCAATCCACACAGCACGCACCCTTGACGCTATGTTTATTCTAGCCTTTTTCGGGTTCTTAAGGTGTTCAGAACTCAAAACTCCATTACATCCGGGTTTAATCCGAACATTCATCCCACCATTTCCGATCTAGCAACATTGGATAATGACACCATTTCATTCTTCATCAAACAAAGTAAAACAGACCAGGCAAAAAGAGGTCATTATATCTATATATTCAACCTCCAATCACCCATTTGTCCTTTCCAAACACTGCTAGCCTTCTCACAAATCAGAAAATCACAAACCACCTCCCCCTCAGACCCCCTCTTTACAGACGATAGCAATCGCCCAGTCACTCGTTTCTGGTTTCAGAAACATCTCAAAACCGTCCTAATTAAGTCAGGTTTCCCAGCCGACAGATTCTCCAGCCATTCCTTTAGGATAGGCGCAGCCACCACCGCAGCACACAACAGTCTCTCCGAGCAGCAGATCCAAACACTCGGACGTTGGTCCTCAGAAGCTTTTAAGTGCTACATTCGATCCGATCGTTCACACATTAGAAAAGCTCATCAAACCCTCATTAACCACACCCTCTAAGATCAGGAGACACACACCTTAGTAAAGCAGTGATCGCCCCTACAAGAGTCATACACCTCATTATTTTGCACCACTGCTAGCGCAGTGACCGCTCCTACGGGAGACGCACACCTCATTATTATGCACCACTGTTAGCACAGTGGCAGCTCCTACGGGAGACGCACACCTAATTATCATGCACCACTGCTAGCGCAGTGACCGCTCCTACGGGAGACGTACACCTCATTATTATGCACCACTGCTAGCGCAGTGACCGCTCCTACGGGAGACGCACACCTCATTATTATGCACCACTGCTAGCGCAGTGATCGCTCCTACGGGAGACGCACACCTCATTATTATGCACCACTGCTAGCGCAGTGACCGCTCCTACGGGAGACGCACACCTCATTATTATGCACCACTGCTAGCGCAGTGACCGCTCCTACGGGAGACGCACACCTCACTATTATGCACCACTGCTAGCGCAGTGACCGCTCCTACAGGAGACGCACACCTCATTATTATGCACCACTGCTAGCGCAGTGACCGCTCCTACGGGAGACGCTCACCTCATTATTATGCACCACTGCTAGCAGTGACCGCTCCTACGGGAGACGCACACCTCATTATTATGCACCACTGTTAGCACAGTGGCAGCTCCTACGGGAGACGCACACCTAATTATCATGCACCACTGCTAGCGCAGTGACCGCTCCTACGGGAGACGTACACCTCATTATTATGCACCACTGCTAGCGCAGTGACAGCTCCTACGGGAGACGCACACCTCATTATTATGCACCACTGCTAGCGCAGTGATCGCTCCTACGGGAGACGCACACCTCATTATTATGCACCACTGCTAGCGCAGTGACCGCTCCTACGGGAGACGCACACCTCATTATTATGCACCACTGCTAGCGCAGTGACCGCTCCTACGGGAGACGCACACCTCACTATTATGCACCACTGCTAGCGCAGTGACCGCTCCTACAGGAGACGCTCACCTCATTATTATGCACCACTGCTAGCGCAGTGACCGCTCCTACGGGAGACGCTCACCTCATTATTATGCACCACTGCTAGCAGTGACCGCTCCTATGGGAGACGCTCACCTAATTATTATGCAATACTGCTAGCGCAGTGACTGCTCCTATGGGAGACACTCACCTCATTATTACGCACCACTGCTAGCGCAGTGACTGCTCCTACGGGAGACGCTCACCTCTTTATTATGCACCACTGCTAGCGCAGTGACTGCTCCTATGGGAGACGCTCACCTCATTATTATGCACCACTGCTAGCGCAGTGACTGCTCCTATGGGAGACGCTCACCTCATTATTATGCACCACTGCTAGCGCAGTGACTGCTCCTACGGGAGACGCTCACCTCATTATTATGCACCACTGCTAGCGCAGTGACTGCTCCTATGGGAGACGCTCACCTCATTATTATGCACCACTGCTAGCGCAGTGACTGCTCCTACGGGAGACGCTCACCTCTTTATTATGCACCACTGCTAGCACAGTGACCGCTCCTACGGGAGACGCACACCTCATTATTATGCACCACTGCTAGCGTAGTGACCGCTCCTACAGGAGACGCTCACCTCATTATTATGCACCACTGCTAGCGCAGTGACTGCTCCTACGGGAGACGCTCACCTCATTATTATGCACCACTGCTAGCGCAGTGACCGCTTCTACGGGAGACGCTCACCTCATTTTTATGCACCACTGCTAGCGCAGTGACCGCTCCTACGGGAGACGCTCACCTCATTATTATGCACCACTGCTAGCGCAGTGACTGCTCCTACGGGAGACGCTCACCTCATTATTATGCACCACTGCTAGCGCAGTGACTGCTCCTACGGGAGACGCACACCTCATTATTTTGTACCACTGCTAGCGCAGTGACAGCTCCTACGGGAGACGCACACCTCATTATTATGCACCACTGCTAGCGCAGTGATTGCTCCTACGAGCACACGGTGAGTGTTTTCATTCATTGTGTGCTCGTGTCTCGCGTCAGTCTTCTGTTGGTGTTGTGTTTGGCATGTGGCATATGTTTACATGCGCCGCGTGCTTGTGTGTGTGTGTGTGTGTGTTATGTCATGTGCTCGTCAGTCTATTGTCTAGCCCCACCCTTCTTGTTAACTCCTTATTAGTTCATTTGGGTCCTCGCCTCCTTTTCCTTTTACCCCTACCGTGACAGTAACAGCCATGACTCAACACTAAGGCCTCACGATACGATACATATCACGACACATGGGTCACGATACAATATATCACAATATATTGCGATACAATAAATATTGTGATATATTGCAATAGTTTGTATTAGTATGTGTGTCACATTATATTGACAACTTGATAAAGTCGGCAGACAAATTAAAATTCCAATTCCAATTTATTTTCCATCCATTCCAATTCATTAGAACTGCACAGTGTGATTGAACAGAGAACTATATATATTGCAAAGCTTACAAATGGCATTTTTTGGTCTAATTCAGTACTCCCTGGTATAGCGTTTAAGGTTGGGCGATGTTTCACATTAGACATGGTCCGATGCCAAATTGGTCAACATCGCGATGGATGATGGCATCGTCGTCATAGGCGGAGATTAATTATTTATGAATAATTCATAAATTTATACCGAATTAATTATTTGTAGCCTACCGTTTTAACTACATGACCCGCATGGTCTTTGTTGTACTCATAACCAAATCATAAATAAATAAAGATAAGTTACACACAAATTACCACCTGTCAATCACTTTTTTTCCGCGGGGCTCTGGCATGAATAGGCAGAGTTATCTGTGCCGTTATGGCATCCACAGACTTGGTTGATAAAAGGTGCACAACCAACAAAAACCAACCAACAGTATCTGAGGTTTCGCTAAAATTACTTAGTACAAGCATGAAAGCGAAAGCGTGCTGTCACACGTTACCTGATAGATTCAAAAGATTGAAGAGTCATTAGATTGTGACAAGATTAATTAAATATCACATTTAACAACTAACTTATAGTGAGACGCGATCCAGCG
Source organism: Danio kyathit (assembly GCA_903798195.1). Classification (NCBI taxonomy): domain Eukaryota; kingdom Metazoa; phylum Chordata; class Actinopteri; order Cypriniformes; family Danionidae; genus Danio; species Danio kyathit. The sequence continues at coordinate 30,028,103 of LR812543.1, forward strand.
TACATCCTTGATAAACTGTCCGACGTGCACTGTTCTCTGGAGCTCAGACGAGCGCATGACAGTGTGTGTGTGTTTGTGTGTGTGTGGTCATGTGATATGCGTTTTCAGTGGACGGAGGGCTGCTCAGAAATGCTAGATTTTTGTAGCCTTTTTGTAGCGCAGTGTGGACGTGGATCATTTTCGTTCTAAAATGCCATTTTAAAACTAAGACGTATTAGTGTAAACGAGGCCTAAGTGTGTATTTTTTACAAGTGGGTTTGCAACGGAGGCCGGGCCGAGGATCGCATGGCGGATGGACGATGGCATCGTCTATCGACCCAACCCTAATAGCGTTTAAACCAAAGTGCAGCCACACGTCAGCTCTAAAAGCTGGAGGCACCTTTATATTTTCCGCCATGCTCACTCTTCCTTACTTCTGATACCGTACTACTTGGCATTTTGTTAATCACGAGTTAGTGACATCTACAGGAGCGGAGGAGGAGGTTGTTTGGCACAACTTGAAACAATACTTGAGGTTGGACTATTGATACACTATTGTAAAAGAAATTATTGCGATAGTTAGATGTATCGATATTTTTGCACAGCCTTACTCAACACTAGTAAATAAATTTAAATAAATCAATGTCTCTGTTGATTTCATCACTACAGCGCTGAAGTCATAAACTGTCAAATGACACCAAACATGACAAAGTTATATGAAGGAAGATCACAAGCAGATGAATTGTGTACGGTGAAAAGCACAGGGTCATGGTAAGCAAATGGCAGAGATGTGTATTGGAGCTGTGAGGAAATCTGCCACATCAGAAGGACCGATCCCGTGCTTGAAATGTCTCAGTATTCCTTCATCCATGGCTTGAAGAAGGGGGACATGCTCATGGGGATGGTGATCAGACACCTTCCACCCCCATGTAGATAAGAATTTCTCAATTGGTATTGGTATATATTGGTGGCGGAAGATAGAGGGTCATGAAGTGAGGATGTGTTTGAAACCATTACCGAAAAAGCTCTGCATGGTGGAAGCTGACATTGTCCCACACAACAACATAGATGATGTCTTCTCCCTGACAGGTCTACTCAAGCTCATTAAAAAAAACAGGTGTTCAGGTGTCAGGTCATCAGGTGTTCAGTGTTGTATGATCCTAGAACTGGTCTACAGCCTACCACACCATCTTCAGATATAGCTGAAAACATTGAGATGTTTTCCCCTACATTGTCTAGGGACTTGGATGGTTGCCCTTTGTCCAATGAGGTTATGTCCTTTGCATCTAGATTTTGCCAGATTGAAACCGGCCTCATCAACAAAATAGACTTGTGATAATTCACAACAGCATCCATCTCCATCACCCTTTAAAATTATAATTTGGTTAGCTTTTTTACAACTAATAGTTGTCGGTACAGTAATTGCATGCCAGTTTAGTGTTGCACCTGAATATATTCTCATAGCAGTTGTTTCTCTCAAAAGGAACCAAGTAACTTTGTTTCATGGAAACCTTGTGCTTCTTCGTTGGAAGGCTAATTGATGGCACATTGGCAAAGATGTCATTGCTGTTCTCATTAGCCCGTTTGATTTCAGACAGCCAGACAATTGATTAATCAAATTACGAATATTTGGAATGCTATTGTTGTGCTCAGAAATAAATAAAATTATGTCATCTGCGTATAATGCTAGTTTATTATCTGTACTTCTAGTTTTATAGCTTTTAATTCCAGTATGTGTTCTAATAGCCTCCGCTAAAGGCTTAATCGCTAATGTGAACAAAAGTAGTGACAGTGGACACCCCTGTCGTGTACCTCTGTGTAATTCAAAACAAGAAGACATTGTTTTATTTGTGAGAATTCTAGCACATGGTCTAGAGTACAACAATTTAATCCATGAAAGGCAATTATCTCCGAGATTAATCTTCTTCAATACAGCAAAAAGGTAAGGCCACTCAATTTGATCGAATGCCTTCTCTGCATCCAATGACAGAATGGCTAGATCTTGCTGCAAGCCATTGGAAGAGTAAATTATGTTGAAAAGACACCTAAGATTAGAAGAAGAGTTACGTTTGGGTATGAAACCATTTTGATCTGGGTGTACTAAATTTCTAATAACTTTTAATTAGCCTGCAAGCCAAAGTTTTTGCCAGAATGTTTTGATACGAGTTTAGGAGAGAGATCGGTCTATAAGAACTCAGGTCCTCTGGGTTTCTTCCTTTTTTAGGGATTACAGTAATAATTGCTTCATTTAAGGTGGATGGCAGAGACTGCTCTATAAATGCCTGTTTATAAACCTTATATAAATAAGGTGATAGTAAATCATTGCAAGCTTTATAGAACTCATAACCAAATCTATCTGGACCGGAAGTTTTACATCCTTTTAGAGATTTTATAGTAACTGATATTTCTTCAGTTGTAATTTCTGCACTTAACTCCTCAACTTGCTCTTAATTTAAAGAGGGTAGATTTTGTTGGTCTAGAAACTGAGCAATAACAGTAGAATCTATATTTCCTTTAGACGAATAAAGTGTCTCATAAAACATCTGAAACTTACTATTTATTTCCCTAACGGAATTCAGAAATTCTCCTGTGTTTGATTTGATTTTGTATATTGTTCGTTTAGATGCTGTTTTACGTAGTTGCCTAGCTAAAAGTTTTTGAGGTTTATCACCAAATTCGAAGTATTTTTGTTTAACATACTGAAAAGATATTGAAATTTTAGAACAGAGGATTTGATTCAATTTATATTTAAGTGCACAATTTTAAAAATATTTTTCAATACATGGATGTTTAGCATTTTTCATATCTAATTCGCCAATTTGAGTTTTTAATATCTCTGAATCAGCTCTATTTTTCTTTTTCTGAGATGGTTGATAAGAAATATGCTTTAAATGTGTCCCATAAGACCCCTGTAGAAATGTCCGGTTTGTCATTGAATTCAAAAAAGGTTTTTATATCCTGTTTTAAGTGATTAACAAAGACTTTGTGAGTAAATGAGAATTAAGTCTCCAATTTCTTTGTGGTTTCTCCATATTATCTATTTTAATAGAAAAATCACAGGGCTGTGATCTGAGATAATAATATTATGATATTTCGCTGTACAGACCTGGGACATAAGTTTACCATTCAGAATGAAATAATCTATTCGTGTTTATAGGTTATGCACTTGAGAGTGAAAAGAGTATTCCCTCACTGTCGGATAGAGAATTCTCCACACATCAAACATTATAATTAGTTATATATGAATTCAAAAATTTACTGGAGTTGGACTTAACTATTTTTGGGGAGTAGGATTTATCTAAATACGGGTCTAGAACACAATTAAAATCGCCCCCAATTATAAGATTTGTATCTGAAATATTTGGAATTAGATTAAACACTTTTTTAAAAAACTCAGGGTTGTCAGAGTTTGGCCCATAAATATTAACTAGCGTTAATGACACAGAAAATATTTCCCCAACAACAATAATGTATCTCCCTTCTTTATCTGAAATAGTGAGATTATGTTTAAATGGGACCCCTTTATGGATAAGGATAGCTGTTCCTCTCGATTTCACAGAAAAATTGGAATGATAAATTTGTCTGATCCATTTGCATCTGAGTCTAACATGGAGTACGTTTCAAATGAGTCTCTTGAAGAAATATGATATCTGACAACAGCGTATTTAAATTAGACAATATTTTTCCCCTTTTTTCCGGCTCATTCAGACCTTTTACATTCCAAGTGGCAAAACTTAAAGATGCCCCTTTTTCATTCATTTTTCAGCAGTAGTTGGCTGTGGTGGAAAGGGTCAAGGCATGGTTGTAATGTAATTACAATATAATCAGTTAAATTGACTTCGCCATTCATTTAGTTGCTCAAGTGTAAAACGAGACAAAAAGCTGTTTACTCGCACGCACCCGTCAGAATCGGCAGGCTAGCGCAGAAGCTTCGTTGTATATACTGAGGTAAAAAAAAAATCATATTTTAATGACATGGCAATGAAAAATGTAATTTAATGCAGTGCTTATTGTACAATCTGAGACCCACTTTATATATCACTCAGCCAGTGGATATCGCTGGTTTTTAAAGAAAACAGACCTTAAAACCTTGGCATACAGTTCACCGGAAGCGCTTAACCCAGGTTACTGGCAAATTAAAAGTCCTTTAGCATAGTTCGTCATATACCCCATTGACCCATTCACGAAGAATGGGTCTTTGCATCTAAAAAACACTTAACAGTTTAAAACAGTTGTCATGTCAACTTCTAAACAGTAAACAAAGCCTGCATTGTTTGCCCCACCTTTAAGATTTTCCGATTGGCCCACTGCTTTAGAACTAACATGCATGTTCATCAAGTGCATGTTTAAGTAGAAAAAAGTAGTAAAAGTAGAGCAATGGAGTAGATGATATGAAAGGCTGAAGATGAGAAAATGACAAAAACAGTAATAGATTTTGTTTTAAAAACCACCTAAACTTAATGGTGCTTCTGATAATGATCATATGGTGAATGTTAATTCGCCATCTACACTTTTTCGAAGAGACCTTGGTTTTATATGTTATTATCTGCATTTGTGAAATTATTATTGTATTGTGTCCCTGCGGTTTTGTACTGTATCTGCTTTTTATGTTGTCTCTTGGCCAGGTCGTCATTGTAAATGAGGACTGGTTCTCAGTTGACTTACCTAGTTAAATAAAGGTTATTATAGACCTCCAGTGGCTTGAAGTCCTTTATGAAAATATCTAAAGATATTCACTGTAAAGCCTGTGGGACAGTTTGCCGGTAACAGAGTTTGCCACATGTAATGGAGCAAAGAAGTATGTTAAATTAATGCTTAAATAGGGACAGTGCCATCTACAGTGTGCATGGTGTAATAGAGTTAATGAAGCATTGCTGTGGAAATGGTTATTTTCTTTATGAACCAGAAACTACTTACACACACTGTCTCCATTGTACAGTAAAAAAATAGCCCAGGCAAGACCGTTACACACATCTACACAATTTAAGTGGGAGAGGTTCTATTTAATCCTTCATTTAATCATCAAGATGCTGTCAGCCCTGAAAGTGGAAAGCGGAAAGCTAAATGTAAGATTTAACACTGGATTAAAAAAAATCTCCAGGTTTTTCAAATACCAGCAGAGAATGAGAGAAGAGCTATTTTTTCTCTCTTTCTTTTTTTTAAGAAGTGCTCACGGTTTCCGGGGAGGAGTACTATGACTCATTGGATCCAGGCATTGAATATTTGTCTGCAATCCAAAAGGTATTCCCCCACCCCCCCCAAAAGAGACTTAATTATTTTGGTATGACTAGTTATTATTAGTCCTTATTGGATCATTGGATCTTTCAATATCATATTCAACAACTTGCTCTCCACACCATGGCATGAGCATGAAAAGCTCAGCGATGCAGCCCAGCCAGTGTTTTTAATAACCAAGTGCACTGAGCAATATGGGATGGAATATAGGAACAAAACTTCACCTGCTATGGGCTTTTAGAGAAGGTGCAACATTCTTTGCTCAGAAAATGAACCACTTCAGTATGTTTTTCCTTCTACCTCCTCACCATGGAAACTCCACAAGCTGTGTAAATACATTCATTCATTCATTCATTTTCTTTTCGGCTTAGTCCCTGTATTAATCCAGAGTCGCCACAGCGGAATGAACCGCCAACTTATCCAGGACGTTTTTACGCAGCGGATGCCCTTCCAGCTGCAACCCATCTCTGGGAAACATCCACACACACTCATACACTACAGACAATTTAGCCTACCCAATTCATCTGAACCGCATGTCTTTGGACTGTGGGGAAAACTGAAGCACCCGGAGAAAACCCACAGGGAGAACATGCAAACTCCACACAGAAACGCCAAATGACCCAGCAGAGGCTCGAACCAGCGACCTTCTTCCTGTGAGGCAACAGCACTACCTACTGCGCCACTGCGTCTCCTGTGTAAATACAACACAACTGTAAAGGCATCACGTGTGCAACTGACACAAAATAGAGAATGGTGGCCTATGGTCAGTCTCATTCATTCAGTTTGGTCTGGGGCACATAAGGATAAGATGTGTATCCAGTGCAACAGAGAATCACTGCACCAATGTGCACATTGAATTGCTCTTTAGACACACGTGCTGCTGTCATGTGTTGCATGCAAATGTTTTTTTTTAATCTAAGTGTCATTTATCAAAATATCTAATATAGCCTATTAACTATTTTATATATAAATTAATCATAAGCAAAACGATTGTAAACAAATTACTAGTCTGAACCCCATAAGCCTTTAAAAACGGATGTGTTCATGATGTACGTGTGAATCTATGATAAACTGATACACGACAAATGTCATTCATTTTCAACATACCTTCTGAAACATATCTGAGAAATGGCAAATCTGGGATCCTGCAAGAGGTAATATTCGCTCTCAATTTGTCATCTTCAGATTAGAATCTTCTGAAATGATTATAAATGTGAAAATACATGTACTTTAACTAACATTTACCCCCTTGTGGGGACGCAGAAACGATCCCTTCTAAAATCCTCAAGAATTCACGCTTCAGCCCTAACACACTCAAATACAAATCTTTTTTTATAAAACCAACATAACCCTAACGTACAAGCTGGAGTGTGCTTCGCTTGCGTCATCCCATCCGAGCAATGACGTACAAAAATGTATTTAAAAAAAACTGAATAAAATTCCCTCGGCGTTGACATTCTGTCCGCCTGCTAGAATGAAACAGATCCGCGTGTCCACGTGTTTTGTAAATTTACATATTATTTTAATATGTAAGCTTGCCTCTCCTATCAGCAGAAGCTCGCTTTCAACGCAAACTCTATTTGCCAGATTCAGATCTGGACGCACAAATCGGAAAGCCCAGCGTTTTTGTACCGCCCTCACAGACACGTTGCCTTGGGAGAAGTAACACGGGGCCACACAACTGCAGGTCTACATCACTAAAACCACGTACACCTCATCAGATTCTCGATCAAGTTGCCTGTGGATATACTTATTGAAAACAAAGGATAGAGTGACTATTCGTCCTCTCTGGCTTGAGGTAGGATCAACACTCTAAAAAACAGTGATCATTTAAAAAAATGTATTTGTTTATTAGAAAATGGCGCTGCTAGATTGAGGCATCCGCCTTTAAGGAGGACATTTGTGCATCATATTATTTGTTTTATGATTTAATGTTAAACTAAGTTCATATTTACTAATCAATTTAATGTATTAGTGTATCCTATTCGGTGGGTGAATTTGTCAATCGTGTCTTTTAGATATAGCTTAGTCCGTGACTTCAGTCGTCTCTGTTTCGTAATTGTATTCACTTTAATATTACACAAATTCTTTAATGCGTTGAAAAGTCCCAAACTACGATGATTTCGTCATGGAAGAGTGCATTGAGGTAGTCATTGTCAGGGCCCCACCCTTATAATCATACAGGTAGATTTATTCCCTAGTCGTTTAATTATTACACATGTTGCTCATAGCAACCGATATTCATGTGCGGGGCTTACGCGAAATACGTCGTCTTGTTGTTCGGCTAAATGACGTTAAACTTAATTGTCACGTGCCCGCTTTGCGCTCTACGTTAACAGTGGTAACCAAACGTAAACGGTGAGACAATAAACTTTTCAATGTTTTAGTTTTCTCAAACTAACAAAGACCTTCTTGTTACTTTATCTAACTTAGCTTTATACAAACTTGATCTGATGTGACGTTATGCACTTTATGGATATGATATATAGTTCGTTTGCTAACGGCAGTCGTGCTATCTTGCTTGAAATGTTTTTAGGTGAAAACAGAAAAAGACTGGCCAGCAATTGCATCCATTTGAAAAAGCTGATCTTTGTTACCGTTCTAAAGCCAATTAGTCGCGTGCTTGAGGTAACGTTAGAGCTATTACATAATGCGGATTTATTGGCAGTAAAGAACTCTTGTTCAGCAGTCCATTTGTTTACAGTGATACCGACCAGCAATGGCCTGTACCCGGGGGTGTTTGGTTCGAAAGACCCAACCCTATACTGACAAAGTCCCAGTATTTGTCCTATTTTGACTGTTGTGCCATCATAAATTATCAAAAAAAAAAAAAACATCGAAAAAGTATTTAAGACCTAGTGGAATCTGATGCAAGTAAATTCAATTTTCATTGTCGTTGTTAAATAGTAAAAACATTTTACAAGTGTCTTTTATTCTAAATCTTGGACCTTATTTCAAGCACCAAAGGTGGCCCATATTATAATATTTATTAGGCTGTTGTTATCTATGATTTTTCAAATGTACCTTTTTACAAGAGAGGCTAGAAAAAGTCATGAAGCTCTACATTATTATTATTATTATTATTATATTTGTAATAATAATAATTATTATTATTATTAGTAGTAGTAGTATTGCTATATCTATTATTATTCAAATGCCAAAATTATGACAGAGGAAAGTTGAATGTGCCAGATTGTTATTTGCCTAATAACTGACAATAGGCTACAGTTTTTAATTAAAAAAATTAACAGATTCCTATTTTCCCCCCTAGTGATATATGATGTAATGAATGTGTGTTTTAAAAGTTAGTAGCGTATTTAAAAAATTGTTTTTTTTATACTAAATCTTTAGAAAATGTTTTGGTACATCCAAAAGTGTGACCATCCGAAAAGCTAATCCAGCAAAAGTCCATAAAATGTCACTGAAACACAGTATTTAAAACTCATAATTAAATAGAAAATAAGTCGAATAACTGCAAAAGGTCCAAAAAAGTTTTTTTTTCTTTTTTAGAAAAAAAGAACCACCCCTTTCACCAGGCTGGCCATGGGCCTAATAAATAACTAGTGATGTAAATGCGTTATGGCAATCTGATAGTCTTTTGATACAACATTATCTATAGTATTAAGTCTAATTAAAAATTTGATTTCAGTATTAAGTATACTTTACATAATTTACATAACTTTAACGAAAACTTTTTTTTATTCACAGTGTATGGAGTATTAATTTTCTAAGATGCATCATGCACACCTCTTCAGAAGCACAGAGCAGTTGTTTGTGTGCAACAAATGCATTTTTAAACATAATTTTAAACATAAATTTTCTACAAATTATTTTTGTATGTGTTTCTCAAGGTGTCAATTATGAGTTGCAAATAACTGATTGAGTAATACAAGCATAAAAAATACTGCTAAAGATAAAGGTCTGCAGAAGGAATGGCAATATCAAAAAGAGCTTCTTTCTAGGGCCTTTGTTCTGTGGCCACCATGGCTGCAGGATGCAAGTCTGTAGCAAGTTACTGAATAAACAAACAGTATTTTGGTTTTGTCACCTGCTTTAACACAAAACATTCATATGTACCTGCATTTACAAGTGTTTTTTTTTTAGTTAGGTGCAGTCAGAATAAACAATCTACATTTGCTCAAAAGAGCCAAAATTATGCTTGACAGACTGCAAAGTGTTTAAGCTTAATTTATTTTATTTGTCAATAAATAAATGCAGCCTCCTCTTACATTCCTGTCACTGCATACAATACAGTGAGAACATTAAATTACCATTAGACAATTTTACACAAGCACATGCTTTATTGTGTAATGTTGTTGTTTTGTTTATTATCAACATTTCTAGAAATAAATTAAACCAAAACTATATATAGAGATTACAGAGATTTTTTTTTTTTCATAGGTCAGTGATGGTCTGTGCTGGTTAGACCTTGCATCATAAGATGTCAGCTTCAGATTCGGACTATTCCATTGACTGGCTGGCTAGTGACGATGAGGACCATGATAGCGAATTAGAATCAGACTGTACCACAACACAGGGACAAACTACCATACCAAAATTCCCCTCCCCAGGGGTTATCCAGCTGCCCCAGACTTACCAGACACTCTCAACAAGGAATGGAGATAAAGGTGAGGTGATGGACAATGAAAGCTTGAGCTCTCAGGGAAGTTTTTCTTCCAGCTGTGATAGTTCTGACTACATCAAGGATGGTGGCTGTTTTCACCTGGGACAAGAGAATCAAACAAATTACAGATGGTGCCCTGAGAGCCCTATAGACAAAAATAGACTGAAGAGAACACGGAGTTTCATGGTGCTGGAGCAAAGGGAGAGGCTGCTTACACCTGAACAAATGGAGAAAGACAGACTGTTTGCATGCAAGGTGAGACGTGCCACTTTTTTGGCTCACCAACATGCCAGGAAAGAGACATGGTGTTCTGAAAGCCCCCTTATCTTCTATATGATCTATCTCCACCGAGCAGAGTAAATTAAAAAAATCTAGAAGCAGAACCACTTCCAGGAAGACCCCTCCTCTGTGTTCTTTCTAGGTGAAAAGTGAGTCACACAAAGCCATTAGATTAGAGAAGAACTGTGTTTTCCCCTGCCCTGTAGAACTGCAATAATTCTTTCTATTTACACAAATGTGTGACAGAGAAGATTATTTGTTTTGTTTTGCATTAGTGTTTTTGTTCTTAAGAAATTATGAACCAATTAAAGGAATGTCTTAACTTGAAAATGTTGATATTTTTTGTTAATGGTAAATGTCAAAGTGTACTGTCAACATCCTGCAATGAAAAAAATGGAATTTGAGAAATGCAAATTGTGCAAAGCTAAAATAATAAGTAATGGCGCAGAAGCAGAAGGAATACTAATTGATTCCCTTTGTTTTGCAGTGCTTGGAGCTGCAGTGTTACATTCACCCACTGTCTTCAATCCTTAATGGTCTTCGCTCAGGCAGATACAGAGAACGTGAGTAATCTTTATATTTGTTCCTATAGAGTGGAGGAACTATGACGTCAATTTGTATGCAAAAACCCGGAAGCGAGTTAGCATTTTAGCAGTTCCGGTTCCCTTGTCCCAAAGTCAATGGGTTTTTTGAATGGGATTTCAGTTAAATCACTTAAATAAGGTCCGTGGCTAACACAAACTCAAAATACTTTCACGTTTTATTCTACGACATAAAACACATCAGTTACATCACACTCATGATTTTTTAATCGGTTATGCTACTTTAAAAAGACGGTTGCTATCAAGTTGCTAAACGGGACTACAGGCGGTGTCGGAGACATTATACGTCATCGAGCTGAACTGGTCTGGAACGCAGCTCGCTTGCATTGGGCATTTGGATCTGTCTGTTATTTAAGTATTTTCATGAATAGTATTTTATTGTTTGTAATATTTTTCTAAGTAGGAATCGATATTGTGTTGATAATGCCTTCACTTGTAAAGACTGTCAAGACAGATTCATTTGTTGATCATTTATTTTAAATAAACGATATTATGAAGATACCGCTTACCAGTGCAACCTGTCTCTTTCCTCGTCTCAGTAATGCAAACGTGTGAATAAATGTGTAAAAAAATACATACATATTAACTGTCATTTGATCAAAGGATTTTTCGTCGGCTTTTTTCTTCATCTGAACACATTTAACTGTCATAACGGCAATATTTACACTCCTTAAAATGTATAGCATATGTGACAGTATGGGCTGCTTTTCGCTGTACTTCGTGACAAAAAAAAGAATATTGAATCTTGTTCTGTGTCCATGATGGCAGGCATTTGATAGACTTGTAAGTGCGCTGTATGCACGCGAGCGATACACTTATTTAAATGTATTATGATAATACTACGTAGGCACATTTATACATACAGTTTTAAAACTTTTTTTAACCGTAAAGCAAAACAAAATGCATTTCCCATGTAAAAAAAACTATCCAAAAGGCACGTAGGCATATGTGTTTTTGTGTATTCATGTGTTTATAATATTTAGCGTGGATTATAGTATGACAAACCGAGAGATTAAATCTTTGTCATGGACCAAATTTCTAAAAAAATAAGCTTGAAAAGTTGTCGTTAGCAGGGTGGTGCTGACTACACAGACGAGCGCCCCAGGCGCTGTAGTCCGTTTATAGCCTAATGTTAGCTTTTCCATTCTTGCGTTTGCATTTAAGATTCAAAAGTGCTAAAAGTTTTGTTTTCGTGTGAGGATTATCCGGTTGGACAAAACGTGTAAGTGTAATGAACTGTGTTTGAACACAGAGCTTATTATTTGCAATCTACGAAAAGATTATGGGAAAATACTATGGGGATTTTATCGAGGGAACCAGTTTTATGCTAGCAGCCGATTGGCCTACAAGGTGACGTCATAGTTCCTCCACTCTATTAGTCTTATATTTTACTGAATCTGACTGTATTCAAAAACTTGCCTAGAAAGATGGTATGAATCCACATAATATTTTGGTTAATTGACTGTTATTTGTCAAAGAATTTTCATATATTGGCAAGAAAGTACAAAATCTAGTTGCATTGTGACTATGAGGATACAGAAAACTTGCTTGATCTTAAAATTACTGTAAAGCACCACAAGATGTTATTAGCAGTATTGAGTACAAAACAGGTTTTTGGGTAAAACTCCACAAAAAAATAAGACGTGCAGAGCTGCTCATGAGTGCTTGGACTGGTAATGCTGTCAATACATGGCCTGTGGTTGACACCAGACTTCCTGGTCACAGAGACAGCAAGTCTATCCTCCCACATGCTTCACAAGAACCCATCTGCCTCACACATAGCACAGCCTGTCCATTGCTTGTAAAATAAAAAGGTTTAAGCATTATCTTTTTCTTTCACAGGCCTCAGCACTTTTCAAGAGAGTGTGGCCATGGACCGCATCCAAAGGATAATGGGGGTGCTGCAAAATCCTTGCATGGGGTGAGTTCTCCTCTGTTTCTCCTAACCTCACTTATGGACAGCTTGAGAGTGGGAGTGCTTTAGTCAACAAAGCACTTCACTGTGATTTGATCAGATGGATGTTATTTTGCATAAATGTATTCCACTGTCTACTACTTTCAACCTTGTGGGGTAATCTTGTTTCTACACTTTAGCATTTGTGCACAGAACTGACAAGTCAGCAGTGAATTCCCACATGCAAATTAGTTTTATGCTGTCTGAACTGCTTTATCTAAGGAAGTTTTGTGAATGCCTTTACTTTAAGGGGAAAATTAAATCAAGAAAATGTGAAAGCATATGACCTCACAGCAAGATCCTTGATGCAAAGCAGTAAGGGGGTACTGGGCCAATATAGACTCTCCACTAAGTGTAAAAGTATTTAAATGCAGGTCATTAAAATGTAATCTGATTGAATGCCCTCCTCTGGCTATATCATGTGAAGTCTGTGATATCATGTTTAGGAGGAGTCAGTGCTTCTAATGACCTCATAATGGGTCAGACTGGTGCATTGTTTACTTTCTTATAATAGCACCTCGCATGCAGCCCAAATCTGCCTAATCCAATGCCCAAGTCTAATATTCACTTGTGAGTCCAAAGTCTTGAGTATCCAGACTGTTGGTGTACTTTGGGATGCATCCAAGAATGTTAGTAGTTAGTAGTACTTTTTAATCCACATTTTCTTAGTCAACATGTTTACGTTACAATAGCCCCTCTCCCTCATTTAAAAAATGTAATTTTCAAAGTATGGTTAAAATCTGTGCTCCATGGCCTAAAACATACCTGAAGTGGATATTCGGTTCCTAGAAACATAGAGAAGGTTTTTAGGGGGGTTCTTTAATTTGGGATTTCTGACTGAAGCGCTTAGTCAAGCTATTACCAAGCTGAAGCTTGGAACCTGTACCTGTTTGTTTTTCATTAATTTCGCCATTCTAGCTTGAAAGTGCCTTAATTCTAATGCACATCAGAAATAAAGAAATGTCAGTAATCCTTTTTATGGCAGTAGACACTTATATTTAGAATACCGAGAAGGGTGGTGTAGCAGATACTATGGTCATGTGTTTTGCACTAATCCCCATTAACCATCTGTTGGGGGCTGGTGCGAGTCAATGGGCACCATGTGCGTGTGCCTGCATCACTGCTCCTTAGTGCAACTATTTATTTTCTCTATGACGTGAGCACCAGTGCCACGCTACAGGATTATGTCTATATTTAGAGGCGAGGAAAATGGTTGCACTCTATGCCATGCATGTGTACAAATGTGTGAATCAACACCAGGACTGTGCTCATTTTGAAAAATGTTTTGTGTTCAAATTATTTTTTATTTGTGGTTGTTTTCTTTGAATTTGCCTGACACAAAATGACGTTACAAAACATTAGACTAATTTTTAGTCATGTCAGACTCATCTACACCAACATGCTTAAAAATTGTGTTTCCTGTGCCATACAGAGAGAGATATGTCAGTATCATTCTGAAAATGGAGGAAATGTTGAAGAGTTGGTTCCCTAATATAAAACCTCAACAAAATGACCAAGCCAATACTGCAGTGGTGATGGAGGAGACAACACCATCTAAGAAATCCAAGGTAAATCTCTCTAAGAGCTGTTATAAACATTTGTAATACTATAGGATGATTGAAAAGTAATGATTAACAAACACATTATAATGTTATTACTGGACCAGAAAGGAAAAAGAAAGGATTGACATCTATATTTAAATTTTGTAGAGTTATAAAATACACATTTCATATTTGCTAAGAACACCGAGGAAAACATAACCGGTAAACAGAACAGATAAATGTCACCATAAAGGAATTTAGACAATTTTATTTTTATTTATTTTTAAAAAGGTGGTCCACTATAATATCATATTTTAAACTTTTGTTGATGTGTAAATGTAGCTGTGTGAACATAACATCTCTGAATGTAATATGCTCAAAGTTTAATACAAAGGGAGACATTGGCTTTCACAAAGTTAGCTTAGCAAAGCCTACAGTGAATAAAGTTTGGGGACTACAAAAAAATACATTTGTGTTCCTGAGATCACAAACGCTTCAGGTTACATGCATTCACCACGCGCATGCACTCCACGCAGCCAAGGGGCTTGGCCAAAGTCGCTGTAATGTTATAGCAGAGAAAGCTAAAATGCTGTCCAAACACAGCTATTTCCACAGAGCTTGTTCTGTTTTTGTATGTGGGCTTCCAAAGGACATGACACAAAGAGAGAAGTGCTTACAATTTAATTATGTTCCAGAGAATTATAAAAAAAGATATAGCTAGCATTTGACAGCTTCCAGAATCTCTCCCTGTTCAGTGCTGTATTCGGCTAAAAACTCCTAGCTTTACTAGCTTTAACCATAATAAATGGACTAACCATAAACCTGTAAGTATTTTTATTTGTTAAAATTTATCTATTATATGCATAGTCTCTAGCGTTAACAGTATGTTGTAGCAAGGACGTAAACAAGGATGTAAACAATGGGAAATGCTGTATGGCATCATTAAAAATTTAGCTACAAATTCATATTTATCTGTCCAAGTCCTGCAAACACCCACAATCTTTATCATCGATGCATTGTCTCTCTATGTTCCGGTTTCCCTGCATTCTACTTCTCAAATAACGAATTCGCAAAAGATATGTAAACTTTTTTTATTTTACTTATTATCTGTTTTTACTTTTTTTTTTTCCCCTTACACTTGTCTTTATTATTCCTGTTTCTGTAAAGCACTTTGAATTGCCACTGTGTATGAAATGTGCTATATAAATAAACTTGCCTTTCCTTGCCTTGCCCTACTTACAAATGCTTATTCTGAATGTATATGAAAGACACTTGTCAGATTATATTTTAGAGAGCAGGCATGAAGTTCAGCTGTTTCCTCGGATCCAGGAATCACAGCACATTATGTTTGCTGACAAATCAGAGCCTATTGAGGGCAGGCCTTTTGGAGGAACTAGGAAAATACGTTTTCATGTTAGCCGAGTAACAGTATATAATGAAAGTAAGATTAAATTGTGCGCTAACCCTAAATTGTGCAGGCATTGCAGGTCAAAGCAATCTGTTGTTACATTTATCAAAATAAACAACAAAGCTCTTAAAACACTGCTTTGAGAAATGTAGTGTTGTCATATTTCAAATACCTCAAGTGAAACAAAGTCATTTGTTTTATTATTTTATTACTGGCAGTGTACTTGTCTTTTTTTTGTAAAATTATTTCAGTTTAAGATCAAAAGTAAAATAAAATATTGTATAGACAAGAATGAGCAAATAAGAAAAATAGTGTAAAATATGTAAATAAAAGGCTAAATTTAAATCTTTTCATCATATACTTTATTTAAACCTTTCAAAGCTAGAAAATATTGTTTAAAAAATGGATTTGTTTTCAAAAGTAACTAACTAGTACTCAGAGTAGTTTTTTAAAAGAGTAATTTGTACTTTTACCTAATATTAGTATTATTTACTAAAATTTGTATTATTTTAGCAGTGTAATTGTATTTTTAGTTGAGTAAAAGAATTATGTTCTCTTTCCATCTGTGAGAGAACATCAACAAGATTTATTTTATTATTGATATATGATTAATTAATTATATTATTATTATTATTATTATTATTAATGGTTTTTATTTGCATAAATGGATAGATAGTTCCTATGCAGTATTTTTATAAATTGCTGGAAGACATTTCTGGTGTTTAATATATTGCATGTCAGTCTTGGTTTATTATATTCTTAATTATTAATATATTATTATATTTTATTAATGTTTTTTTTTTTGTATAAATCAATAGATAGTTCCTATGCAATGTTTTTATGGGTTGCTGAGAATAAATTTCAGGTTTTCAATACGTTGCGTGTCAGTCTTAAAAATTAAAATAGGTGCTCGAAAAAGTGCTTAAGTCCTTGATTTTCATTAGGTTGTGCCTGTATGAACCCTGTTTTAAACACAACCAAGCCTTAAAAAAATACTATGGACCACCCCTTTAAAGTTTTTAATCCTTTTTATACCCTTTACAAAAGAGGGTTGTTTTAGATAAAAGTGTCTGCTAAAAGAATACATATAAAGTGTAAGTCTCTTATAGTTTCTGATCAATGGAATTATATAAGCTTATTTCTCTAACATGTGTCATAGTACACACACAGTGTATTATGTCAGATCCTTAAGAATGATTGCCTCTGAATGCATTTTAAATCTTTCCTTATTATTTCTCTTTCAATACATTTCAGTTGTCTCCAGCTACATCCACCCTGCTCACTGGAATTGCAAACCCTGCAACCACAAGTGCCCTTTCTATGGGTAACAAGGCAATGAGAGTCTGCCATCTCACTCCCCCTGGGCCCTACTCTACAACCAACCTAAAATGGCTCCACACATCTCCTATATGCTCCCCAACAGCTAAACAGCCTCAGGGGACAGTTCAGAACTGTCTAACAGCCTACAAGGACAGGGACATGACACAAGACAATTCTGTGTCCTCTAGCACAGACCATCTGTGTAAGACCAAGTCGGCTCCCAGTCGACCACCTCCAGCCAAGATCAACGCACCATGCCTTGAGAGACTTCTTAAATCCACAGAAAGTATCATTACCCAGAAAGGCCCAATGGGTTTAGGTGGCATGGCCAGTGCATGGTCTTAGTGCTGTGCGAGGGCTCTGGGAGATCAGAGCCTAAGCTAGAGCAAGACTGCCCCCAGCTGGTCTGGAATCACCCAACTCCAGCTAAGTTGCTGCGCTCCATTCTAGCTTTGGGAAGCAGTACAGAATCCAGAAAAAGGAGTTCAGCATAGCTCTGCAAAACAGTGACACATTCAGTTTAGAACTGAAAAGTGTGAGAGTGTGATCTTTGTTTGTCTGATGTGTAAGTCAGCATTTATTCCCCTTCTGTTAGACTGCAGAGTGAGTTGTAGTTGCTTATGTGTCTGTGCATATGTTGGGGCAGGAGGTTTAGGAAGGTTTTGTGACCTTGTCTCACCTTCATACTTTTTCAGATGGTTTTCTCTCGAAGCAAAGAATGAGGAAAATTCTCCTCTGGAGGCTGGTGTATGCGAAAAAGCAAATCTCTAGAAAAAAATAAAGCAGCCTTTTTCTTCAGAAAGGGAAGGGGAAAAGGAGGAATATTTTTCTGGGAACACTTCAGATATTCCAGTGTGTTAGTAATCTCTATTATAGATGTGGTTGAATGTGAATTTATTGCTTTAGTTTGCTTTATAAATCCACTCTATAGAGTTGATTTGATGTGACTGTTACTTCATAGGTTTAAAATTCTAGCTATGTTTTTGGTACAACAGTTCTACCTCAGTCTGACACAGTGCCCACCATGATGTATGGATACTGTATGAACGTACATGCACACAAGTAGACACAGAGTAATGAAATGACTTAAAGTGCAACATTTCAGTAAGTAAAACTTGCTTGTCATCTCAAACTAATATTGGAGGCTCACTTTACAAGATAAAGCTCCAGAGGCTCGACTGGTGCCATTATAAAGAATGTGAACTGAATTTTTTAAAGCCTCTCAGTTTAAGGGCATATAGTGCCTGTCAATTTGATGTCAAACTGTGCCTCATCACTGGTTTTTGAAGGGAGAGCTTAAACCATCCAGAAATCCTGATGCCTCTAAATGATGTACAAAATGAAAATCAGGAACCTTTAAAACTCCTGCCATTTATTTTCTTCTCTTAAGTTAAATTATTTGAAACTCTTGCCAACTGCTTTCTGTGGTCATGTGAAACAAAGACATTTTGGTTTGCCACAGAGCTGGATGATATCTATGAGGGAAAAGAAAGTAACTGTGTACATATTTGAAAAAGTTGTTAATTGACCCTTGCAAAGTGGCCTTTATAGTGTAATATTTTATACTATCAAAATAAATGTGGTTATATTTGTTTCCTGTATGTTGCCCTAACGTTGCTGATATCACACTGCTGGGTGTGTTAAAAATGCAGAATGTACACACACAGACACACGTATGAATGTATGTGTATGTATGTGTGTGTGAATATGCAACTGCACACCTCTATTCGCGCAGATCCGCCGATGCCGTGGACACGAGTGACAGCAGTAAAAACAAATGCTAAATCAAAACTTTAAAATCCTGAATGAATATTGGAGTTACTTTTGCACGCTGGAGGAAGGATGACACCATAGCTGACGTATTTCTTTTAGACAGGTAATGTTATGTTTTAAAAGTATATTAGTCACGCAAAACTTTAGATGTTGATTTGTTGTTACGAATGGGTTATATGCACAGAAGTGTTCAGCAACTGAAATCTGACTACTTTCAGTTTCAAAAGGTACTTTTAGCATCAATAATGTAGATTTTTATTTAGTTTAACAACAAAACAAAAGTAAATAGTGCTATTCCATCTTGCCTGCTGCTTTACTAAGGTGAAGTTGGTCTTATATTCACATTGGTTCATTTTTGAGCAATGACAACCTGTGACGCGGTCCCTTTTGTTTACCAAGCTACTTTAAATATTCGGTCTGAAATCGCATGCAAGTATGGCTTAGTGATAAGTGTAATTCCTGTACCCCACCAGCCAACCACAAAGCATGCAGTAGTGAGAGTGAGACCAGCGATCCTTGCATGCATGAAATATTGCACATTATGACAAGTTTCGCTTGCGAACTACATAGCTGAAAACGTGTTAGGTATAATACAGTTTTACGTTCAGAATTGTAGTATTATAAAAATGACATGATCTAATGATTCTCTGTCATACTTAATGTGTGTGTTCGCGATTTCAGGAGGGGTGGCTTTGGACGGCAGGGGAGGGATTGTATTTAAAAGTTATTATGCTAACCTGTTAGCATTTAGGCAGATCACTTACTGCACCATTAAAATATATGAAATAATATTTTTAATCGCTTAAAGTTTGGCTGCATAAGGGGCTGATCACAATAAACATGCTTTTTGCGTTGAGAGGCTCTTCTTTTGAATGGTTTACTAACGGCTATGAGTGTTTTGTGCACTGCACACGTCACATTTTTGCCGTTGCGCGCTGTGTGCTTGCATTTGAAATAAAAATCAACCGTGAGCGGAAAAAGCGTGCTACGTCAGTCGTGTCTTTTTCATTCTTCAATCAAATGTAAGCAGAGTCAGAGTTTTCATTGAGGTGACAGCTGTTTGTTTTGCAAAGACGTCTATGGAGAAATTTTAAAGCCTACAGTTTTGATGATTTAGTGTACAACCAACAAACTATAATAAAAAACTTAATATATATATCACGAGTTAGCATTGCGATTTGATGATATACAGCCACATCGCATAACTACCAATGTGATATTGCATTTAACAACAGTTCAACAGCATAATTGTGCATATAAAAAAATCAAACACCGAAAGTCTAAAAACCCTTTTGTAAGAGGAACTACTTTCTTCCGCCATTTCTTTACATCTGCAGCTGACATCAGAACAGCAGAAACCGTTGCTAATTTACCTAGATCACTTTAGAGCTAATATTTGAATGATTCTGTAGCATAATGTCTAAAGTGATGACAAAACGTGATGATTTTGCTCCCATTTTAAGATTAGAAGGCTGAACGGCATGAAGTGCTATCAGTCTACAGAGATTTCCCAGTATTTCTCTATTACAATCGGGATATCACAATAATTAACCCCGAAAAAATCCAAAGTAAAGTAAACACTACCAGAAACACTACCAGAGTACCAGGTATAAATACAGCACTTCATCATACAAAAGAGAGAGATTCTTAGAATGTCACTTACCTGTTTTATAACGATTTGAGCTGCTGTAGTTTGAAATTATGCTGTTTTGCTTATAGGGCTTATTATGCAGTTTCTGTCGCCATCTTGTGGATTAACATCGTCAACCCTCTTTGCTCTACGCGCTGTCTCACAATTTATAAATATTTAAAATAAGTAATATCCTTATAAATAAACTGTATAGTTCCAAAAAAGCCTCAAAAGTACATTATGTTGTCTAATAACTAATTTATTTTTATCTTTGCCATAGTGACAGTAAATAATATTTTACTAGATATTTATCAAGACACTTCTATACAGCTTAAAGTGATATTTAAAGACTTAACTAGGTTAATTAGGTTAACTAGGCAGGTTAGGTTAATTTGGCAAGTTATTGTATAACGATGCTTCGTTCTGTAGACTATCGAAAAAAAATTAGCTTAAAGGGGCTAATAATTTTGACTTTAAAATGATTTTTAAAAAATTAAAAACTGCTTTTATTCTAGAAAAAAAAAAAAAAAAAACCAAACAAATAAGACTTTCTCAAGAAGAAAAAATATTATCAGACATACTGTGAAAATTTCCTTGCTCTGTTAAACATAATTTGGGAAATATTAAAAAAAAAAAAAATCAAAGGGGGGCTAATAATTCTGACTTCAACTGTATATATATATATATATATATATATATATATATATATATATATATATATATATATATATATATATATATATGTGTGTGTGTGTGTGTGTGTAAATCAGTATTTTCAAATGCAATACTTATTGTCACAAAATAGACACGTACATGTTTTAAAATTAAATAATTAATATCTGACCAGTTAACGATTAATATTCGTTTAACGAGTGGCGGTTTTCAGTTGGCAAAATTAAAGGTGCAGTAGGTGATCTGCCAAAATGCTACGGCAGGGGAGGGACTGTGTTTCAAAGCCACGCCTCCTGAAATCGCCACTGTGCTTACTGCGACATTACAGGACAACCCACTAGTTCATGTCATTCGCCAGTTAGAAATGAAGTTAGTGCTTGGCCAGCAGCGTGCAGGAATTACACTTGTTACTAAGCCACACTTACATGCTATTTCAGAGCGAATATTCAGAGTAGCATGGTAAACAATATAGGGAGGCTGTCATTGTTCAAAAATGAACCAATGTGAATATAAAAGCAACTTCACCTCAGTAAAGCAGGCTAGGCGGAGGAATAGCGCTATTTACTGATGTTTTGTTGTTAACTAAATCAAAATCTACATTATCGATGCTGTAAAAGGTCCCTTATGAAACTGAAAATAGTCACATCAATCTTTCACCGGGAGATTTCAGTGGCTGAACAACACTTCTGTGCAGATAACCCATTCATAACACAACACAATCTGCATCAGCTTTGGGGGACTTAAATAGTTTTAAAACATTTACCTGTCTAACAGAAATACTTTAGCCATGGTGTCATCCCTTCTCCAGCCTGCAAAGGTAACTCCACTATTGATTCAGAAGCCCATATATACATTTGTTGACAGACAGTTTGAACTACTTATCGGAATTATGGGAGATGTCGGCTTGAAAATATTTAATTGGATGAAATTTTTTTAGTTTTATGCCTCACCCAGAATATAAAAATACATATAAACACATTTAGATAATTTACTTTAATCAGTACTATTGGACTGTGAAGAGACTTTTAACCAGCACAACAATTTTTTTTTTCTGAAGACAATCATCTACTGCACCTTTAATTGAAATGAGCATCTCTAATATGTATATATACTGTGTATATTTGTATATACTGTATGTGTATCTATGGTATGTGTGTATATCTGGTGCTTGACGATCGAGAACTAAAGGGGCACTTTCATTCATTTGAGGGACATTTTTTTCTACAAGAGAGCCCTACCTGTGCACGTGCCTGATATACAGGGCTTGACATGAACACCAGCTAAATGCGGGTAGATTTTAGCTGTGGCGGGCTGGACAGCCACTCGCACTAGCCACTTTGGCTGGATAAAAATCATTTTTAATTTGTAGTTTTCTCAAAAAGCAGTTCAACAATAAGAATGGCCCAATGGCGCGGCCCAGCATGAGAAATGACAAAAATTACTGTCTTCATGTGAACAAAAGAAACCGGTGCATACCGAATGATCACGTGCACAGTGAGACTATCCTTATTCATCGAAGAGGGCTTCAGTGTTGTGCAAACAGGTGATGTTATGCACATGAGTGTTTAAAAGCATGCGCACTCATGTTTCTTTGCGCGAAGCATCCATGCTTGGAAACGCAACTGGTGTGATCAGTTCTCTTTGAAATAGACTAGACAAAAAACGATGCTCATGCACCCACAGTCCTGCTGCTTCCAAAACCTCAAGATATTTTTTTATATCTTTTTGTAAGCAGCAGTGGTAGCTGCTTTTATTTTAACCATTCTTTGAACGGATTATCCATTTAAAAAAAAAAATTCTCGGATAAAAAGTGCATGTACACAGCTATTTTTAGCTTGTTTGACACGTTATTTAAATTTATTGGCTAAGAAATATTTTATAAATCCTTAGTGTTGAGCCCTGAAAAGTCATGTGAAATAGGAACTAATTCCAATGCAATACCTTGAAACCACAATCCATTTGCTCATGCTTATTGGGCAAGCTCATACTGTACACAACACACAAAAAGTGAAATGAATGAGTCATGTGGACATAACACAAAATCTAAATTAAGTAGTTTTAGCATGCCAAAGTCAAATTTATGCATATATAAAACATATTACGAACAAAACGTGCTAAACAGGGACAGCAGCTGCCCATTAGAAGAGGGGTATTTAATAGATGCCATCAAGGGAGACGGAGAGCACGAACCTGATGACTGCATCACCGCAGACGCAGAGTCTCTCTCTTCTACTGGGCACCCTGACCGGCACATCACCGGACCCCCTTTGGACACTGAACTTGCCGCCCTGCACATCCCAGCACACATTTCCCTGCTTGACTTCCTAAATAAACCACCCTACAAGGATTTTCACTGCCATATATATAGTTGAGGTCAGAATTATTAACCCCCTCCTTTTAATTTTTTTTTTAACAGAGCAAGGAAATTTTCACAGTATGTCTGATAATATTTTTTCTTCTGGAGAAAGTCTTATTTGTTTTATTTGGGCTAGAATAAAAGCAGTTTTTAATTAAAAAAAAAAAACCATTTTAAGGTCAAAATTATTAGCCCCTCTAAGCTATATATTTTTTTTTTCGATAGTCTACAGAACAAACCATCGTTATACAATAACTTGCCTAATTACACAAACTTGCCTAGTTAACCTAATATACCTAGTTAAGCTTAGCCTTCAACCCGACGCGGACGTCCTGGAGCATCCTGGGGCGCTGTTTTTCCACATGTCAATGTTTATCAATAGTAATAACAACACACACATGCATTCTTTGCTGTACATCATGGTTTATTTTGAAAGGTAAGAGTCCACAGAAAAACATCCTATCAAGCACATTTAGTCCACCGACACAATAGTGTTGAATTTTGGGTGGTTATTCATTTGTTTATGTCACCATTTCTGCCTGACCCCTGTTTTACCATGTTTTACCATGTTACTTACACGCGAAAACGGCACCTTTGTAGTAAAAGGCTACTCGATGTCATAGCTTACAGTGTTACAGAAAAAAATAAGACCACAAACTGAATAAAAGTCAAAGTTATAGTTACTAAAATCTAAACAAAGCCGAGTGTTTTGACCTGCATAGCCTGTCATCCGATTATAGTACTTCCTACTTAGTTTGACTGATAGAGAGTTAAGCCAATGGCTGTATCATATATTCAATATATGAACACCTATTGGTTGTGGGTTGTATATTTGCACGCTCTTTGCTGTCACTGGCTCAGCGATCTGTCAATCATCACGCGACGCACCTGCCCCCTGCTGCACACTGCACATCTGTTAGCAGTTTGAGCTAACGGCAGAGCGGCTGGTAATCAATGAAAATAGATCGTCAAAGTTTTGTTCTGCTAAAGAGAGTTTTGAGTTAGTTTGAAGCTAAGAGGAGAATATGTCTGAGGAGAACTGATACTACCTGATGACCTGGATGAAGAGTACTCTGGTATTTTCTAACGGTGAGTTTTTATTACATTCTTTACGTGAAGCCTGCTTGTATACCCTGCTGAAAAATCCAGCTTAAACCAGCCTAAGCTGGTTGGCTAGTTTTAGCTGGTTGACCAGCCTGGTTTTAGAGGGGTTTTGGCCATTTCCAGGCTGGTTTCCAGCCATTTCCAGCCTGGTCTTAGCTGGTCAGGCTGGGAGTTGACCAGCTAAAACCAGCTTGACCAGCCAAAACCAGCTATGTCCAGCTTAAACCAGGCTGGTCAAGCTGGTTTTAGCAGGCTTTAGCTGGTCATTTTCCAGCCTGACCAGCTAAGACCAGGCTGGAAATGGCTGGAAACCACCCTGGAAATGGCCAAAACCCCTCTAAAACCAGGCTGGTCGACCAGCTAAAACCAGCCAACCAGCTTAGGCTGGTTTAAGCTGGATTTTTCAGCAGGGTAAGTGTGAATGTACGGTGGCCGAGAGAGCTTAACGCGCTGCAATTTAAGAAAGCACATGCAATAACAAAAAACACCAGCAAATTAAGAAACGATCTTCATCAATTTGACAGACACCTGTTGCAAATTGATCACAACACAAACAACGGAAGAAACGCGCTGCAAATTGATCACAACACAAAGGAAGAAACGAGCTGCAAATTGGTCAAAACACAAACAACTGAAGAAACACGCAGCAAATTGGTCAAAACACTTGCAAACATCCACATAACACAATGGAAATGTTTCAAGAGGACCCAAAAACATGACGGACCCAGCTGAGAGATACGGAGGTGTTATTGTACCGTGACTGTTGTTCAGTGAAGTGATTGGTGTTCTTTGAAAGGTGAGTTGTTTTTCGTTTATTTTAACATTGATTTACACGATTCCGTTGTCTTTTGTAAATTATCAGCCTAATTTAAATCTTAAAACATTTCCAATGTGTTATGTGGATGTTTGCAAGTGTTTTGACTAATTTGCTGCGCGTTTCTTCCTTTGTGTTGTGATCAATTTGCAGCGCGTTTCTTCAGTTGTTTGTGTTGTGATCAATTTGCAACAGGTGTCTGTCAAATTGATGAAGATCGGTTCTTAATTTGCTGGTGTTTTTTGTTATTGCATGTGCTTTCTTAAATTGCAGCGCTTTAAGCTCTCTCGGCCACCGTATGAATGTTTCTCCGGTAGCGATAATCTTTCAGTAATGTTTGGCATTATCATATGTTTGCCATTTATCTTAATGGCTGCTGTAAGCTAAGCTATCTGTAATAATTATCCTATCAATAAAAGGGCATCAGAGTAAATCGTGTTTGCTACTCAAGGGGGGAAATACAGTTGTTTACAATAGAATCCTAATTCCGTTTTTTATTTTTTTTATTTTTATTTTTTTTTGGTCACGTAGCTGAATCTGCTGGAGTGGATTACAAGCAGCAGACAGGAGCAAAGTGAGAGAGCATAACAACAACTCTTCTTTTTCCTAACTCAAGACTTTTTTGTTGCATATGCACTGGACATATTTCTCACAATGTACTTCTTGTGCTCAAATAAATCATTCATAATATACGTTTCTGTCTATTGTTTTACAATAAAAAATTTGTGGTATGTGAAAAGACTAAAAGAGTTGTGTTAGAAACCCCTGTACATCAGACTGCTTCTCCACAAACAAGAAGAGAGAGAAAATCACAAGACATTGTCTCAGAAAAATAATTCCAGAAATTTCATTTTGCATGATTTTGACATCTAATTCAAAACATATACTCAGGAGATATGTAGCTTTTGACCTATTACTTTTATGTGTTGCTCCAGGACTGATTTCACACATTTGTTTATGAAATAATAAAGTGTTTAGTGCGGTGCAATTTTTTTTTTACATAAGCATCTCTAACTTTTATTTTTTATTTTTAGCATTATAAACTCTAGATGATGGATAATAAAGCACAGAGTGTCTTCTTTTCAAAGATACATAAACTGTGAATGTAGACCTAATTATTCAGCAAATGTAAAGGTTTCAGTTTTGGATGATTGTTTTTGAGAAAGTGCCTCTGACGGTGAGGGAAAGGAAGACACGATATAGTCTCAGAAAACATTTTACAGAAATCTCATTTTGCATGCTATCTTCATCAAATTTAAAATATACACTCATGAGACACTTGGCTTTCAAGTCATATTTTTTTCTAGGACATTACATTAATGTTTTCCTGTGTTTCTATATGGAAAAACAAATATTGAACACAATATAATTTTTTTTATATTTTAATAAATTTATATTTTTTAACATGTATAACTTCCCCTTTTACCACAGTAAAGCTCAAAGTGTCTTCTTTCCAATGATACCCAGTTTGTGTTTACTTGTGCTTACTGGAGTCAGGAACTATTACTGTTTAAAGTTAGGTAGGTGTAAATCCCCAAAATTGAGTGAAGGCTAACAGGGTCACTTTAAGCTATATAGAAAAGTCTTGAAAAATATCTAGCAAAATTATATTTACTGTCATCATGGCAAAGATAAAATAAATCAGTTATTAGAGATGAGTCATTAAAACTATTATGTTTAGAAATATTTTGAAAAAATCTGTCCGTTAAACAGAAATTGGGGAAAAAATAAACGGGGGGTAATAATTCAGGGGGCTAATAAATCTGACTTCAAATACAGTTGAAGTCAGAATTATAGCCCCCCTTTGAATTTTTTTTCTTTTTAAAATATTTCCCAAATTATGTTTAACAGAGCAAGGCAATTTTCAGAGTATGTCATACTATTTTTTTCTTCTGGAGGAAGTCTTATTTGTTTTATTTTGGCTAGAATAAAGCAGTTTTGAATTTTAAAAAAATAATTTAAAGGTCAATATTATTAGCCCCTTTAAGCTATTCATTCATTCATTCATTTTCTTGTCGGCTTTGTCCCTTGCGGGGTCGCCACAGCGGAATGAACCGCCAACTTATCCAGCGCGATTTTACGCAGCGGATGCCCTTCCAGCCGCAACCCATCTCTGGGAACTTCCACACACACATTCACACTCAAACACTATGGACAATTTAGCTTACCCAATTCACCTGTACTGCATGTCTTTGGACTGTGGGGGAAACCGGAGCACCCGGAGGAAACCCACGCGAACCCAGGGAGAACATGCAAACTCCACACAGAAACGGCAACTGACCCAGCCCAGCCGAGGTTCGAACCTGCGACCCAGCGACGTTCTTGCTGTGAGGCAACAGCACTACCTACTGCGCCACTGGGTTGCCCCCCTTTAAGCTATATATATATTTATTTTCGATAGTCTACAGAACAAACCATCGTGATACAATAACTTTCCTAATTACCCTAACCTGCCTAGTTAACCTAATTAACAGTTAAGCTTTTAAATGTCACTAGCTGTATAGAAGTGTGTTGGAAAATATCTAGTAAAATATTATGTGCTGTCATCTTGGCAAAGATAAAATAAATTATTAGAAATGAGTAATTAAAACTATTATGTTTAGAAATGTTTTGAAAAAAATCTTCTCTCCATTAAACAGAAATTGAGGAAAAAATAAACAGGGAGGCTAATAATTCAGGGGGGCTAATAATTCTGACTTCAACTATATATATACAGAGTGGGCCATTTATATGGATACAACTTAATAAATTACATAGACAATTGCCTTCAGATGACCCCAAAGATAAAAGTCTAAGGGGGTCAGGGGGTCTAGCCTACATATTATGACTTCAGTTTAAAATTCATTTTATAATGTATTCGATTTGAATTTCGTACCTGTATGTGTTCTTTTGTTCATGCAGGCTTAAATGTCATGAAATAATTTGTAAGTTAATTCTTTAGATTCATAGATTTAGTAGGACTATTCTAGGAACTAATTATTCCATTTCATAATTAATTATTAAAGTATAACTTTAATTAAAACAAGGATATGCATTAATAAGACAAGGTCGTGGAAGCGAATTTGTCATTTGTAATTGCTCCGTAGTTTAAAATGGGCTAACAGTCAGTTAAACTATAGTATAAAATAACACACACAGCTGCCTAAATAAATAGGCTATTAAAAATACACAGTTGATCACTAAGGCCTATTAAAATATAAAAAAAAAACAAAAAAACTGTACTGAAATAAAAAAGCACAAGAAAGAATGCCGCTTTGAAAGAGAAACTTATATTATCGAAGTGCTTTAAATTTAGACAGTTATTTAAGATTTTTAAGTAAAAAAAAAATTAGAGTAAGCCTACTAGAGAAATTTTACTCTACGGGATCTGAGCAGTATTGGTTTACTGGCAAGCAAGCACATGACCATGTAGAAGAATGCTTAGTGGAGTGTCACACCGCTAAGTTCCACACATGTTCTGGCTGCTACAGTATATCAGTTCAGTGTGTTCACTATGGCGACGCAGTTGCGCAGTAGGTAGTGCTGTCGCCTCACAGCAAGAAGGTTGCTGGTTCGAGCCTCAGCTGGGTCAGTTGCCGTTTCTGTGTGGAGCCTCCCTGTGTTTGTGTGGGTTTCCTCTGGGTGCTCCAGTTTCCCCCACTGTCCGGTGCAGGTGAATTGGGTAGGCTAAATTGTCTGTAGTGTATGAGTGTGAATGAGTGTGTGTGGATGTTTCCCAGAGATGGGTTGTGGCTGGAAGGACATCCGCTGCATAAAACATGTGTTGGATAAGTTGGCGATTCATTCCACTGTGGCGACCCCGGATTAATAAAGGGACTAAGCCGAAAAGAAAATGAATGAATGTGTTCACTATGTTACATAACTGCCCCCTGTTGGCCATGTATTTCTTGTGTTAGACCATGTTGTGTTGTGCCGCACTTTACTGCAGTAACGTATGAGATCACTTTAATTCACTCGCGCATTCTCAGTAGCCACATCTGTATGCTGCTGCATTAGCATCCTCTACCCCAAAGACAGCTCAGACTCAAATACAGCTTTAGAACAGATATGAAGCTTTACGTAATATGGGTGATGAATCCCCAAATGCAGTCAGACAGAAATTGCATGACTCAGCAGCTAATTCTGCATGGAACGGAAGCTCAAGGCCGAGCAGACAGTGGCATTCTGCACTGATCGCAGCCGTGACAAGGACACTAATTTTGTGCGAGATTTAATCAGTCAGAACTGCTCAAGGGGGATTTCTGTGAACTCTTGGAACAGTCGGAGGATTGAAAATTCAGGCGTTCATCAGTGGACCACTCCCTGCAAAAGGGACACATATGTTTTCACGGCTTCTATTCCTAAATGCATGGCTGCAGAAAACATGTAACGGGAAAAGACTGACAACTTTTTCATTGACAACTTAAATCTCTTCTGGAATCAAAGACAAGTGTTTACATCAGATGTCTTCCTCCAAGCAAACTTGGTGCAAAAGTGCTAAAGGACAATATACTTCTCCCTCTATCATCCATCGGCTGTTTGTGCCACTGAACTCAACCCAAATGGCACACACACCCCTGGTAAATGTCCGAATGACCACAGGACAAATGAGCTCCTGAGTAGACTTGGGGCTGATGCATCCCACAAGGACAGCGATAACACCACGCAGCCACAAAAACCACTGCTCACAGACACACTGCCGCCTGTGCCCTGCACACTGAGCTCAACACATATAGACTGTGACGTATCAGAACAGCATCAAGTCTCAGTGCTCAACAATGATCTTCATGAAAATAGCCAGGACAACATTTTTCAGCAGCCAGAAACTCCAGTTCCACAGCCTATGTCACCAGACACACTCTCCTTGTCACCTCTTTTGCATTTTTCAAAAAAGATGGATGAACTGGTGTTTGCTGGAACTACACTTTCACACTCCATTGCTGGAATTCCCTAGTTAGCAACCAAAATGTGGCAAGCTCTATAACCACCTCTGAGCCCACCTGCGAGAGCCCATGCTTTGTGGCATATATTTACCAAGGTACTGGAAATATTCCTCAGAGATTTTGGTCCCTATTCAAATGATAGCATAACGCAATTGCTGCAGATTTGTCGGCTGCACATCCATGATGCGAATCTCTCATTTCACCTAATCCCAAATGTGCTCCATTGGATTGAGATCTGGTGCCTGTGGAGGCCATTGAGTACACTGAACTCATTGTCCTGTTTCAAGAAACCAGTATGAGATGATTCACACTTTTTGACATGGCACGTTATCCTGCTGGAACTAGCCATCAGAAGATGGGTACACTGTGGTCATAAAGGGATAGACATGGTCTTCAACCATACTCAGGAAGGCTGTGGGATTGACGCAATGCACAATTGGTACTAATGGGCCCAAAGTGTGCCGAGAAAATATCCCCCACATCATTACACCACCGCCACCAGCCTGAGCCGTTGATACAAGGCAGGATGGATCCATGCTTTCATGTTGTTGATGCCAAATTCTGACCCTACCATCCGAATATCGCAGCAGAAATTGAGACTCATCAAACCAGGCAACATTTTTCCAATCTTCTATTGTCCAATTTAGATGAGCCTGTGCAAACTTTGGCCTCAGTATCCTGTTCTTAGCTGATGGAAGTGGCACCCGGTGTGGTCTTCTGCTGCTGTAGCCCATCCGTCTCCTGAGGGGTCTCCTCCCAGACCTGGACTAAAGCATCCGCCAACTCCTGGATAGTCTGTGGTGCAACATCATGTTGGTGGATGGAGCGAGACATGATGTCCCAGATGTGCTCAATTGAATTCAGGCAAATTCCAAATATCATGTACAGTGTTTGGCTATAAGCACAACCCCCACCTGTGGAAGTCATGCACTCATACCATCCTCATGGAGTCCGTTTCTGACCTTTCGAGCAGACACGTGCACATTTGTGGCCATTTTGTCTGTTCCTCCTTGCACAAAGGTGGAGGTAGCAGTCCTGCTGCTCGGTTGTTGACCTCCTGAACATAAGACACTACCCCCGCATCTGTCTGGCATTCCAGCCTACCAGTGCCATCACCTGATTCTACACAGTGCTATTGTCGCCGGGGAAAACGAATCGGTATACAATTGAAAGTGAAGGCTTGCCTGGCTTATTTTCCTATGGTTTGCAGCTATAGACATAGAACGGTGCCTCAGCTTTATATTTCTTGGCAATTCCTGGAGCCTGTTGATGCCTGGTTGGTACCTGTCATCGGCCCGGATGTGGGAATCTTGGAATTCTTGGAATGACAGCACCACAAATCCACCGGTGCCTGCCAAGATTTGCCTGAAAAATGCTAGATCTTTAGCCAATAAATTTTAATTTTCTTCTAATCCTTGGGATTGGATTTTCTCTATATGACTGAGACATGGCTGATGGTCAGTGAGTCGGTGTTACTTTTTAAATTCTCAACATTATCAGCAAGGCTATTCCAGAGTTTAGGAGTCATATACTCTATGAGAAGGGTCTACCTGATCTCAAAGAGTGGATTGGCTTGTAGTGCGACAGAAGGTTGGTATGATACAAGGTTATTATAGTTAACAAAAACAAACATTAAAACTAAAATTGAAAAACATTTTCATTAACTGAAGTAAAAATAAAAGTAGTTTATAAAAAACTAGAACTGAAACTGTATTGTATATATACAAAACTAACCGAATCTAACTAAAATTATAGCAAAAACGTCATTCGTTTTCGTCTGTGTAAATGTATTTAAAACATAAGCCTGCTGTATGCCTTTTAGAAGAAAAAATATTTACTTCACGCTGCCAGCATTTTGCCAGGTGTTCAACCTGTACGACACCTCAGAGTCTGTAATCCCGCGACAAAACAATGAGTGTACATGACAGCAGGAAGGTAACAGCATTAAATACAGAGACTTAAACTTTTTAATTTCACACATTTGTGCCCAATAATGGGTTTTATTTCTGTATTAGTCATCGCAATTGCGAACAAAACAGTCTTTTAAACTGGATCTCAAAGTGAACCGGTTTAACTAGTTCACCAAATCGAACTGAATCATTTGAAACGATATGCGTCTCTAGTAAGCACTCTTATCCACAAACTACTTACTTTTTAACATATCTAATACCCCCTCTGACTTGAAGAGTTATTCAGTTATTAAAACAGTATAAGATTAGATTTGAGAAGCACTGAACCAATAATACTTCGCTTGCACAATTCAGCAGATAGTGAACCGAACACAAACAGCACATGACAGTCTGCTGTGACTGAATTAAACTTGAACAACTGCAGCGTAAGTTTATTGCATAACAGAAAATCGTAGTGGAATCAAAATAAGTGAATCATGTGTCAGTTGGGTTGCAAAACATAATTGTAAGAAACTTTTAATATCATGGTTTTAACTGACTGAAATTATGAATGCCGACTACATATTTTTGGTATGTTGAGTCCTAATATGGGAGGATCGTCACAAAAGATTCAGTTCACATTAAAGATCTGAATCTCCCATCACTACTGTGTATTTAATCTCAGAAGCAGCCTTACACACATATTTTACTTAAGGCTTGTGGGCTGTTGTATTTAAATTTGAGGATGGATTGATGGTAGTGGTAGATGATAGTCATGTGTCATCTGAATACGTTTCAAAAAATGTATCTTTGGTTGAGTTTTTTTTTTTTTTTTTAATTTTGAATCTTGCACCTAACAAATATCCTTATTTAGACAAATTTAAACTAATAAAAGCTAAACTAAATCAGCAATTTCAAAATACAGTATAAAAAAACTGGAAAATCTACCTCTAAAAACTAATTAAAACAAACTGAATTTGAAAACAAAAAGTTAAAACTAAATAAAAACTAAAACTAATAAAAAAAAACAAAAATATTATAACCGTGGTATGATAAACATAAACTAGATTATTTAAAGCTCTTTAGGTAAGCAGCAATATTTTATAATCAAAATGAAACAGGCAACCAGTGTAAGAAAAATAAAATTGGGGTGATGTGGTCATATTTCCTTGACCTGGTAAGAACTCTGGCAGCTGCATTTTGCACTAACTGAGATTTATTAATAGAGGATGCTAGAAACAGAGCACTACAGTAATCCATCTTAGAAATCATAAAAGCATGAAAATAGCTTTTCTGCATCTGAGATAGATAGCTTGCCTCATAGTTTAGAGATACTTCTCAGATAAAAGGCTATTTTGTGACATGGGATGTATGGTTTTTAAAATTATGTTGCTGTCTAATAAAACATCCAGACCTTTCTGCAGTAGAGCCAATACAATAATATGCAATAGTCCAGACGATCAATTAGTGAATGACTGTGGGATCACCGCACCACCATTTTCAAATGTCTGCATCTATGCTAAAATGCATCACCAACATTTCTAAGCCAAAATGTTGTCTTTAGCATTTTGATGTGCTGAAGATGCTAGAGTAGAACAGTGAGTATGTTTACATGGACACCAAAAATCCGATTAAAATTTTTTTTTATACGATTAAGTCAATGCTCTGATTAAGGGTCTACCCTGTAAACGCCGATTTTTGATTAATCCAATAAAGGTCATAATCGAACTAAACAGAAATCGACAGGATAGTCTTGTCACAGTTTATGGGTTTGTGTGCTCTTTCTGTATGTTATGTGTCATGCCTTGTGTGTTGTCGTGTGCGAGGGTGTGTGCTTGTTTACCTTTTTTGTGTTGACGGCGTGCTCTCGAATCAGCTGACTTCATCAGCTGACTTAATCATCCTCCAGCTGATCCCTGTTTCACTGGCTATATATTTCAGCCTGTGGTTACTGCTGGTTATCAGTCCGTTGTTTTTCCTTGTTCCTCTCTGCTGTTCTCAGGATTCTTCGCAGTCTGTTCGTCGGTTGACGTCTTCGTTGTGGCCAGTGGGCTCTCTTTTGTTTTGAACATTTCTTTGTCTCTGGAACATCCAGTTGTATCCTTTGATACATATTTTTCATGTTTTATTAAATACTTGCAATTGGATCCTCTCTGTCTAGTGTCGTGACAAGTCTATACACACACAGCTCTTTGACCCAATATTATGAAGCTGCACCTACCGAGTCAGTGAAGGACCACAGACACACACATCGTCAAATGCAGGGTTTTTTTCTTTCCATTGGGTGTGTGGTATCAAATTCCATTAAAACAACATTCTTCCAGCAGTCCTTACTTCATCGAAAAATAAATAATGGAACACCCGAAATTACATGAAACTCCAGAGGAAATGTGGATAGCGTGGTGATGCAATGACGTTAATCGAACTATGTGTTATAACAAGTAAAATGGGATCATGAAAGGAACATTCAAAAAGCAACTCATGTAAACACCTTAGTCATATTATTGTCTAATTCAGATTAAGGCAAATTATTTGATTACTGATATCCATGTAAATGTAGACACTGTTAAGCTTCATAAATCAAGTTCAATAAATCCAGCAATACATTCTACCTGATACAAGCATCACATACAAGTATGTGATAGACAATTATATTTATTCATTAGCCACTATAAGGAAATAACAGAAGGATGTCAATGTGCAATTGTAAAACTGAAAACCAGTTTGTTTATTATGAAGATAATACACAATAAAATAGTATGATAGGAAATGCCAGCTGCAATATAAAGCAGCATAACAAGTTGTTTTGTACAGTTAAAAATAGCTGGAAGCAAAACACACTGAAATACAGACTAAGGCCACACTCATGCTTATGTGATGGACATGGTGGATAACATTTTCTTAACATTCAAACAGCAATACAAACAGTTCCAATTTATAACAGAGGGAAGAACTTTGTACTGTACCTGTAAAGCTGCATTATATCTACCTTAATTTCAATAAGTTATGAAATCAAAATGAATGCAATCTGATGTATTGTCTTAAGAGCTTTATGAACCCATGTTAGACAATAAGAGACTTATATATTGAGTAGTACTTTGCTTAACACTGTATTTCAAACAGTTCCATTTAAACAAATTTGTTTTGTTAAATGAAAATTATGTGTGAAGTTGTGGTTAATTTAGCAATATTTTTGAACATTTTTCCATCTGTAAAAACAATAATTTGACCACATACGAACTTCCTGATCTCATTTTTTACAATGAATGAATTCACCTCACAAAAAATATAGTTAAATGTGATTGCATCTTAAGATAACCATCTGCACAACTAAACAATACTTTATAAAAGACGTCACACAAACATTCAACATACACACATACTCTATTGTCATACAGAAAAAAAGTTTTCGATATTAGCCTTGTGAAACTGAGATTGTGGTTAGTCAATGGAGTGCCAAGGAGTTTCAAGACGTGCTACTTCTCCTTCTGGTTTGGGGTCTCCTCAGCATCACCTCCTCCTCTTGATCACTCTCGCACTCTCTTTCAAACTTGGCCACAGTGTGCCCCACGTAGCCCATCTTGGATTTGTCCTTTAAACCCAGACAAACATATTGACATGAATTCTTGAATATTCAGTAGAAAGAAACATGCCAGTAAATATGCGTTCTCTTTAGCAGGTTTATAATATAAATCAATATTTTCTAGAGACGGGTGTCACTACTTCTAGAACCAGACATTTACCCTTGTTGGCAACCATATAATCGAACAAGCGTCATGCAATACCTGTTGGTTAGGGTGACCTTTTCTGATCATCCGTGTCAAGTGGTTGCAGAGGGTCACAATTCTGAAAGAAAACTATTGAAATACAATTTTTTTTTTTAGAGCAACACTGTTTAAAGTTCGCGATCATGATGTGGTTAAAAAAAAAATAAAAAATCAAATAATAATAATAGATATACATACTCTCTTTGCATATGAATTATGCAAATGAAAATTATGAAACTGCCACACAAAGTATTTTCTTGCTCACAAAAGTAAACAGTTAAACAAGAAGTGCTCTCAATATAATACTGAACAATATAACAACAATTAATAATAATAATATTAATAAATATACACTGTAGTGCAAATTAAAGTAATATGTAAACAGGTAATAACAAATGACTGTGCATGTGCTTGTGTGTGAACACCCACAATACTCTAGCCTCTGATTGGCAAACGATGGAAATTGACTCTATCTAAGCTAACTATCATGTTCTAAGACACAACAATCATCATCACTGGTGATGCATCCCACCCCAGCCTCGACACACACCCATTCCAGAGAAAGAGAGTTCCTATTGGCTAAGAGAGATGCTGCTGGCATTAACACTACTTCTTTGTTGTTAACTATAGTAAC
>LR812543.1:30064705-30196577 GCA_903798195.1 Danio kyathit
CGCATGAAACAGGAAGTTGTTATAACTCAGGCATGCATTATCCGATCTGCCTCAAAATGAACACGTATGATAACCATCCTGCCCTGAACACGTCTACATGCCAATATCCAGTTACAGGTATAGCGCCACCTGCTGGCAACAGGAAGTGGTGTGTTTTACAGCATAACAAACTACTCCCACAAATTTTATCATATAAGCACCAAATTTGGGTGGTGTTATCTGAAAGCTCTAGCGATGATATATTGTGAACATCTAGAGTTGTCGCCGCGGGGCGTGTCCGTGACGGCCTGACAAACATCAACGCTTCGCCATGGAACAGGAAGTACTTATAACTCAATCACACAACATCCGATCAGCCCGAAACTTCACATGTTTGATAAGAGTCCTCTCCTGAAGACATCTATATGCCAATATCCAGTTACAGTTATAGCGCCACCTGCTGGCAACAGGAAATCACTTATAACTCAGCCAAACAATGTCCGATCTGCCTGAAAATTCACATGTTCGATAAGGGTCCTCTCCTGAAGACATCTACATGTCAATATTGAGTAACAGTCATAGCGCCACCTGCTGGCAGAAGGTACTTTGGCTTATAACTCAATCACACAATGTCCAATCTGCCTAAAACTTCACATGGTTGATAAAAGTCCTCTCCTGCACACATCTACATGCCAATACTGAGTCACAGACGTAGCGCCACCTGCTGGCAACAGGAAATCCCTTATAACTCAGCCAAACAGTGTCCGATCTGCCTGAAAATTCACAAGTTTGCTAAGAGTCCTCTTTTAAAGACATCTACATGCCAATATTGAGTCACAGTTATAGCGCCACCTGCTGACAGAAGGTTGTTTGGCTTATAACTCTACCACACAATGTCCAATCTGCCTGAAACTTCACATGGTTGATAAGAGTCATCTCTTGAAGACATCTACATGCTAATATCAAGTTACAGTTATAGCGCCACCTGCTGGCAACAGGAAATCACTTATAACTCAGCAAAACAATGTCCGATCTGCCTGAAACTTCAGATGCTTGATAAAAATCCTCTCCTGAAGACATCTACATGCCAATATTAAGTCACAGTCATAGCGCCACCTGCTGGAAGACTGTAGTTTGGCTTAGAACTCAACCACTCAATGTCCGATCTGCCTGAAACTTCACATGGTTGATAACGTTTCTCTCCTGATGACATCTACATGCCAATATTGAGTCACAGTCATAGCGCCACCTGCTGACAGGAGGAAATTTTGCATAAATTGTGATTTTTCTCAGGTTTTTTTTATACATCGGCTTAAATTATTATTGTTCGCCGTTCTCTGTCATCTTGAGGCCACCGGCCGGCGGTGAGCCGGGGTGCGAGGTCCCTATCATCGCTGCTTGCAGCTTTAATTATTATTATTCTTCTTCTTCTTCTTCTTCTCCGAAATGAATCGGCCTTTAGGGGGTCTAAACATGCCCGAAAACTCACGAAACTTTGCACACGCCTCAGAAGTGGTGAAAATTTACGTTTATTATAGGTTTCGGAAGTGGGCGTGGCAAAATGACTCAACAGCGCCACCTATAAATTAGAACGGACGAGCCCCCGAGCTACGAATCACGCACGCATACGAAAATTGGCACACACCTCAAACATGCCAAAACCTACCAAAAAGTCTCTTGGAGCAATATCTCAAACCCAACAGGAAGTCGGATATTTTTGACTTCCTGCGCCGAAAAGGTGGCGTTTTTGCCATTTCCAGGCGTTGTATTTGAACGAACTCCTCCTAGGGATTTCATCCGATCAACACCAAAATTGGGATTTGTCATCTAAAGGCCTTGGCGATGTTAAATTGCGAAGCTTTAGAGTTTTCGGCGATGGGCGTGTCCGTGGCGGCCTCGCAAACTTTGACGATTCGCCATGAAACAGGAAGTTGTTATAACTCGGGCATGCATTATCCGATCTGCCTCAAAATTAACACGTATGATAACCGTCCTGACCTGAACACGTTTACATGCCAATATCCAGTTACAGTTATAGCGCCACCTGCTGGCAACAGGAAGTGACATGTTTTACAGCATAACAAACTCCTCCCACAAATTTTATCGTATCAGCACCAAATTTAGGTGGTGTTATCTGAAAGCTCTAGCGATCATATAATGTGAACATCTAGAGTTTTCGCCGAGGGGCGTGTCCGTGATGGCCTGACAAACATCAACGCTTCGCCATGGAACAGGAAGTACTTATAACTCATTCACACAATGTCTGATCAGCCCGAAACTTCACATGGTTGATAAAAGACCTCTCCTGAACGCATCTACATGCCAAAATCCAGTTACAGTTATAGCGCCACCAGCTGGCAGAAGGTAGTTTGGCTTATAACTCAACCACACAAAGTCCGTTCTGCCTGAAACTTCACATGGTTGATAAAAGTCCTCTCCTGAAGACATCTACATGCCAATGTTGAGTCACAGTTATAGCGCCACCTGCTGGCAGAAGATATTTTGGCTTATAACTCAACCACACAATGTCCGATCTGCCTGAAACTTCACATGGGTAATAAAGTTCCTCTCCTGAAGACATCTACATGCCAATATTGAGTAACAGTCATAGCGCCACCTGCTGACAGGAGGAAATTTGGCATAAATCGGTAATTTTTCTCAGGTATTTTTACACATCAGCTTCAATTAATATTGTTCGCTGTTCTCTGTCATCTTGAGACCCCCGGGCGGCGGTGAGCCGGGGTGCGAGGTCCCTATCATCGCTGCTTGCAGCTTTAATTATTATTATTATTATACCGCCCCTAATCGGGGCACTTTTGAGGGTCTAAACATGCCCGAAAACTCATGAAACTTTGCACACACATCAAAGGCGGTGTAAATGACCGGTTGATATGGGCTTCGGAAGTGGGCGTGGCAAAATGACTCGACAGCGCCACCTATAAACTTGAAACGGACGAGCCCCCGAACTACGAATCACGCACACGCACGAAAATTGGCACACACCTCAAACATGCCAAACCATACAAAAAAGTCTCTTGGAGCAATATCTCAAACCCAACAGGAAGTCGGATATTTTTAACTTCCTGCGGCGAAAAAGTGGCGATTTTGCCATTTCCAGGCGTTGTATTTGAACGAACTCCTCCTAGGGATTTCATCCGATCAACACCAAAATTGGGTTTTGTCATCTAAAGGCCTTGGCGATGTTAAATTGCGAAGCTTTAGAGTTTTCGGCGATGGGCGTGTCCGTGGCGGCCTCGCAAACTTTGACGATTCGCCATGAAACAGGAAGTTGCTATAACTCAGGCATGCATTATCCGATCTGCCTCAAAATTAACACGTATGATAACCGTCCTGACCTGAACACGTTTACATGCCAATATCCAGTTACAGTTATAGCGCCACCTGCTGGCAACAGGAAGTGATGCGTTTTACAGCATAACAAACTCCTCGCACAAATTTTATCGTATCAGCACCAAATTTAGGTGGTGTTATCTAAAAGCTGTAGCGATGATATATTGTGAAGATCTAGAGTTTTCACCGATGGGCGTGTCCGTGGTGGACTGACAAACATCAACGCTTCGCCATGGAACAGGAAGTACTTATATCTCAATCACACAATGTCCGATCTGCCTTGAAACTTACACATGGTTGATAAAAGTCCTCTCCTGAAGACATCTACATGCCAATATCCAGTTACAGTTATAGCGCCACCTGCTGGCAACAGGAAATCACTTATAACTCAGCCAAACAGTGTCCGATCTGCCTGAAAATTCACATGGTTGATAAAGTTCCTCTCCTGAAGACATCTACATGTCAATATTGAGTAACAGTCATAGCGCCACCTGCTGGCAGAAGGTAGTTTGGCTTATAACTCAATCACACAATGTCCGATCTGCCTGAAACTTCACATGGTTGATAAAGTTCCTCTCCTGAAGACATCTACATGCCAATGTTGAGTCACAGTCATAGCGCCACCTGCTGACAGGAGGAAATTTGGCATAAATCTGATATTTTTCTCAGGTTTTTTTTAATATCGGCTTAAATTAATATTGTTCGCTGTTCTCTGTCATCCTTGAGGCCACCGGGCGGCGGTGAGCCGGGGTGCGAGGTCCCTATCATCGCTGCTTGCAGCTTTAATTAGGGACCGAGCACCGGAAACGGTGCGTAGGCCCTATTGGAATTGCTCATGTTTATTATTATTCTTCTTCTTCTTCTTCTTCTCCGGAATGGATCGCGATTTGAGGGGCTAAACATGCCCGAAAACTCACGAAACTTTGCACACGCCTCAGAAGTGGCGAAAATTTACGTTTATTATAGGTTTCGGAAGTGGGCGTGGCAAAATGACTCAACAGCGCCACCTATAAATTAGAACGGACGAGCCCCCGAGCTACGAATCACGCACACGCATGAAAATTGGCACACACCTCAAACATGCCAAACCATACAAAAAAGTCTCTTGGAGCGAATATCTCAAACCCAACAGGAAGTCGGATATTTTTGACTTCCTGCGGCGAAAAAGTGGCGTTTTTGCCATTTCCAGGCGTTGTATTTGAACGAACTCCTCCTAGGGATTTTATCCGATCAACACCAAAATTGGGTTTTGTCATCTAAAGGCCTTGGCGATGTTAAATTGCGAAGCTTTAGAGTTTTCGGCGATGGGCGTGTCCGTGGCGGCCTCGCAAACTTTGACGATTCGCCATGAAACAGGAAGTTGCTTATAACTCAGGCATGCATTATCCGATCTGCCTCAAAATTAACACGTATGATAACCGTCCTGACCTGAACACGTTTACATGCCAATATCCAGTTACAGTTATAGCGCCACCTGGTGGCAACAGGAAGTGATGTGTTTTACAGCATAACAAACTCCTCGCACAAATTTTATCGTATCAGCACCAAATTTGGGTGGTGTTATCTGAAAGCTCTAGCGATGATATATTGTGAAGATCTAGAGTTTTCACCGATGGGCGTGTCCGTGGCAGACTGACAAACATCAACGCTTCGCCATGGAACAGGAAGTACTTATAACTCATTCACACATGTCCGATCAGCCCTGAAACTTCACATGGTTGATAAAAGTCCTCTCCTGAAGACATCTATATGCCAATATCCAGTTACAGTTATAGCGCCACCTGCTGGCAACAGGAAATCACTTATAACTCAGCCAAACAATGTCCGATCTGCCTGAAAATTCACATGTTCGATAAGGGTCCACTCCTGAAGACATCTACATGTCAATATTGAGTAACAGTCATAGCGCCACCTGCTGGTAGAAGGTAGTTTGGCTTATAACTAAATCACACAATGTCCGATCTGCCTAAAACTTTACATGGTTGATAAAAGTCCTCTCCTGAAGACATCTACATGCCAATACTGAGTCACAGACATAGCGCCACCTGCTGGCAACAGGAAATCACTCATAACTCAGCCAAACAGTGTCCGATCTGCCTGAAAATTCACAAGTTTGATAAGAGTCCTCTCCTGAAGACATCTGCATGCCAAAATTGAGTCACAGTTATAGCGCCACCTGCTGACAGAAGGTTGTTTGGCTTATAACTCTACCACACAATGTCCAATCTGCCTGAAACTTTACATGGTTGATAAAAGTCCTCTCCTGAAGACATCTACATGCCAATATCCAGTTACAGTTATAGCGCCACCTGCTGGCAACAGGAAATCACTTATAACTCAGCCAAACAGTGTCCGATCTGCCTGAAAATTTACAAGTTTGATAAGAGTCCTCTCCTGAAGACATCTGCATGCCAATATTGAGTCACAGTCATAGCGCCACCTGCTGACAGAAGGTAGTTTGGCTTATAACTCTACCACACAATGTCCAATCTGCCTGAAACTTTACATGGTTGATAAAAGTCCTCTCCTGAAGACATCTACATGCCAATATCCAGTTACAGTTATAGCGCCACCTGCTGGCAACAGGAAATCACTCATAACTCAGCCAAACAATGTATGATCTGCCTGAAAATTCACGTTCGATAAGGGTCCTTTCCTGAAGACATCTACATGCCAATATTGAGTCACAGTTATAGCGCCACCTGCTGGCAGAAGATAGTTTGGCTCATAACTCAACCACACAATGTCCGATCTGCCTGAAACTTCACATGGGTAATAAAGTTCCTCTCCTGAAGACATCTACATGCCAATGTTGAGTCACAGTCATAGCGCCACCTGCTGACAGGAGGAAATTTGGCATAAATCTGTGATTTTTCTCAGGTATTTTTATACATCAGCTTCAATTAATATTGTTCGCTGTTCTCTGTCATCTTGAGGCCACCGGGCGGCGGTGAGCCGGGGTGCGAGGTCCCTATCATCGCTGCTTGCAGCTTTAATTATTATTATTCTTCTTCTTCTTCTTCTCCGAAATGAATCGGCCTTTAGGGGGTCTAAACATGCTCGAAAACTCACGAAACTTTGCACACGCCTCAGAAGTGGCGAAAATTTACGTTTATTATAGGTTTCGGAAGTGGGCGTGGCAAAATGACTCAACAGCGCCACCTATGCGCTTGTAACGGACAGCCCCCGAGCTACGAATCACGCACATGCACGAAAATTGGCACACACCTCAAACATGCCAAGACCTACAAAAAAGTCTAGAGGTGCAAAATCTCAAACCCAACAGGAAGTCGGATATTTTTGATTTCCTGCGGCGAAAAAGTGGCGTTTTTGCCATTTCCAGGCGTTGTATTTGAACGAACTCCTCCTAGGG
Source organism: Danio kyathit (assembly GCA_903798195.1). NCBI lineage: Eukaryota > Metazoa > Chordata > Actinopteri > Cypriniformes > Danionidae > Danio > Danio kyathit. Next base: position 30,071,409 of record LR812543.1, read on the forward strand.
ATTTCATCCGATCAACACCAAAATTAGGGTTTTGTCATCTAAAGGCCTTGGCGATGTTAAATTGCGAAGCTTTAGAGTTTTCGGCGATGGGCGTGTCCGTGGCGGCCTCGCAAACTTTGACGATTCGCCATGAAACAGGAAGTTGCTATAACTCGGGCATGCATTATCCGATATGCCTCAAAATTCACACGTATGATAACCGTCCTGACCTGAACACGTTTACATGTCAATATCCAGTTACAGTTATAGCGCCACCTGCTGGCAACAGGAAGTGATGTGTTTTACAGCATAACAAACTCCTCGCACAAATTTTATCGTATCAGCACCAAATTTGGGTGGTGTTATCTGAAAGCTCTAGCGATGATATATTGTGAAGATCTAGAGTTTTCACCGATGGGCGTGTCCGTGGCAGCACGACAAACATCAACGCTTCGCCATGGAACAGGAAGTACTTATAACTCATTCACACATGGTCCGATCAGCCCGAAACTTCACATGGTTGATAAGAGTCCTCTCCTGAAGACATCTATATGCCAATATCCAGTTACAGTTATAGCGCCACCTGCTGGCAACAGGAAATCACTTATAACTCAGCCAAACAATGTCCGATCTGCCTGAAAATTCACATGTTCGATAAGGGTCCTCTCCTGAAGACATCTACATGTCAATATTGAGTAACAGTCATAGCGCCACCTGCTGGCAGAAGGTACTTTGGCTTATAACTCAATCACACAATGTCCGATCTGCCTGAAACGTCACATGGTTGATAAAAGTCCTCTCCTGAACACATCCACATGCCAATATCCAGTTACAGTTATAGCGCCACCTGCTGGCAACAGGAAATCAATTATAACTCAGCCACACAATGTCCGATCTGCCTGAAAATTAACAGGTTCGATAAGATTGCTCTCCTGAAGACATCTACATGCTAATATTGAGTCACAGTCATAGCGCCACCTGCTGGCAGAAGGTTTTTTGGCTTATAACTCAATCACACAATGTCCGATCTGCCGGAAACTTCACATGGTTGATAAAATTCGTCTCCTGAAGACATCTACATGCCAATATTGAGTCACAGTCATAGCGCCACCTGCTGGCAGAAGGTTTTTTGGCTTATAACTCAATCACACAATGTCCGATCTGCCTAAAACATCACATGGTTGATAAAAGTCCTCTCCTGAACACATCTACATGCCAATGTCCAGTTAATGTTATAGCGCCACCTGCTGGCAAAAGGTAGTTTGGCTTATAACTCAATCACACAATGTCTAATCTGCCTGAAACTTCACATGGTTGATAAAAGTCCTCTCCTGAAGACATCTGCATGCCAATATTGAGTCACAGTCATAGCGCCACCTGCTGACAAGAGGAAATTTGACATAATTCTGTGATTTTTCTCAGGTTTTTCTATACATCGGCTTAAATTAATATTGTTCACTGTTCTCTGTCATCTTGAGGCCACCGGGCGGCGGTGAGCCGGGGTGCGAGGTCCCTATCATCGCTGCTTGCAGCTTTAATTATTATTATTATTCTTCTTCTTCTTCTTCTTCTCCGAAATGAATCGCCCTTTAGGCGGTCTAAACATGCCCGAAAACTCACGAAACTTTGCACACGCCCCAGAAGTGGCGAAAATTTACGTTTGTTATGGGTTTCGGAAGTGGGTGGGGCAAAATGACTCGACAGCGCCACCTATGCGCTTGTGACGGACTAGCCCCCGAACTACGAACCACGCACACGCACGAAAATTGGCACACACCTCAAACATGCCAAACCATACAAAAAAGTCTCTTGGAGCAATATCTCAAACCCAACAGGAAGTCGGATATTTTTGACTTCCTGCGGCGAAAATGTGGCGTTTTTGCCATTTCCAGGCGTTGTATTTGAACGAACTCCTCCTAGGGATTTCATCCGATCAACACCAAAATTGGGATTTGTCATCTAAAGGCCTTGGCGATGTTAAATTGCGAAGCTTTAGAGTTTTCGGCGATGGGCGTGTCCGTGGCGGCCTCGCAAACTTTGACGATTCGCCATGAAACAGGAAGTTGCTATAACTCAGGCATGCATTATCCGATCTGCCTCAAAATTAACACGTATGATAACCGTCCTGACCTGAACACGTTTACATGCCAATATCCAGTTACAGTTATAGCGCCACCTGCTGGCAACAGGAAGTGATGTGTTTTACAGCATAACAAACTCCTCCCACAAATTTTATCGTATCAGCACCAAATTAGGCTAGTGTTATCTGAAAGCTCTAGCAATGATATATTGTGAAGATCTAGAGTTTTCACCGAGGGGCGTGTCCGTGGTGGACTGACAAACATCAACGCTTCGCCATGGAACAGGAAGTACTTATATCTCATTCACACAATGTCCGATCGGCCTGAAACTTCAGATGATTGATAAGAGTCCTCTCCTGAAGACATCTACATGCCAATATCCAGTTACAGTTATAGCGCCACCTGCTGGCAACAGGAAATCACTTATAACTCAGCCAAACAATGTCCGATCTGCCTGAAAATCAACATGTTCGATATGGGTCCTCTCCTGAAGACATCTGCATGCCAATATAAAGTCACAGTTATAGCGCCACCTGCTGGCGGAAGGTAGTTTGGCTTATAACTTTACCACACAATGTCCGATTAGCCCGAAACTTCACATGGTTGATAAAACACCTCTCCTGAACACATCCACATGCCAATATCCAGCTACAGTTATAGCGCCACCTGCTGGCAACCGGAAATCACTTATAACTCAGCCAAACAATGTCCGATCTGCCTGAAAATTCACATGTTTGATAAGATTGCTCTCCTGAAGACATCTACATGCCAATGTTGAGTCACAGTCATAGCGCCACCTGCTGACAAAAGGAAGTTTGGCATAAATCTGTGATTTTCTCGGGTTTTCTGTATTTATCGGCCTAAAGTATTATGGTCGCTGTTCTCTGTCATCCTGAGGCCACCGGGCGGCGGTGAGCCCGGGTGCGAGGTCCCTATCATCGCTGCTTGCAGCTTTAATTAGGGACCGAGCACCGGAACGGTGCGTAGGCCCTATTGGAATTGCTCCGTTTCTTATTATTAGGGACCGAGCACCGGAACGGTGCGTAGGCCCTATTGGAATTGCTCCGTTTATTATTATTATTATTCTTCTTCTTCTTCTTCTTCTTCTTCTCCGAAATGAATCGGCCTTTAGGCGGTCTAAACATGCCCGAAAACTCACGAAACTTTGCACACGCCTCAGAAGTGGCGAAAATTTACGTTTGTTATGGGTTTCGGAAGTGGGTGGGGCAAAATGACTCGACAGCGCCACCTATGCGCTTGTGACGGACTAGCCCCCGAACTACGAACCACGCACACGCACGAAAATTGGCACACACCTCAAACATGCCAAACCATACAAAAAAGTCTCTTGGAGCAATATCTCAAACCCAACAGGAAGTCGGATATTTTTGACTTCCTGCGGCGAAATAGGGGTGTTTTTGCCATGTTTTTGCCATTTCCAGGCGTTGTATTTGAACGAACTCCTCCTAGGGATTTTATCCGATCAACACCAAAATTGGGTTTTATCATCTAAAGGCCTTGGCGATGTTAAATTGCGAAGCTTTAGAGTTTTCGGCGATGGGCGTGTCCGTGGCGGCCTCGCAAACTTTGACGATTCGCCATGAAACAGGAAGTTGCTATAACTCAGGCATGCATTATCCGATCTGCCTCAAAATTAACACGTATGATAACCGTCCTGACCTGAACACGTTTACATGCCAATATCCAGTTACAGTTATAGCGCCACCTGCTGGCAACAGGAAGTGATGTGTTTTACAGCATAACCAACTCCTCGCACAAATTTTATCGTATCAGCACCAAATTTGGGTGGTGTTATCTGAAAGCTCTAGCGATGATATATTGTGAAGATCTAGAGTTTTCACCGATGGGCGTGTCCGTGGCAAACTGACAAACATCAACGCTTCGCCATGGAACAGGAAGTACTTATAACTCATTCACACAAGGTCCGATCAGCCCGAAACTTCACATGGTTGATAAGAGTCCTCTCCTGAAGACATCTACATGCCAATGTCCAGTTACAGTTATAGCGCCACCTGCTGGCAACAGGAAATCACTTATAACTCAGCCAAACAATGTCCGATCTGCCTGAAAATTCACATGTTCGATAAGGGTCCTCTCCTGAAGACATCTACATGTCAATATTGAGTAACAGTCATAGCGCCACCTGCTGGCAGAAGGTACTTTGGCTTATAACTCAATCACACAATGTCCAATCTGCCTAAAACTTCACATGGTTGATAAAAGTCCTCTCCTGCACACATCTACATGCCAATACTGAGTCACAGACGTAGCGCCACCTGCTGGCAACAGGAAATCCCTTATAACTCAGCCAAACAGTGTCCGATCTGCCTGAAAATTCACAAGTTTGCTAAGAGTCCTCTCCTAAAGACATCTGCATGCCAATATTGAGTCACAGTTATAGCGCCACCTGCTGACAGAAGGTTGTTTGGCTTATAACTCTACCACACAATGTCCGATCTGCCTGAAACTTCACATGGTTGATAAGAGTCCTCTCCTGAAGACATCTACATGCCAATATCCAGTTACAGTTATAGCGCCACCTGCTGGCAACAGGAAATCACTTATAACTCAGCCAAACAATGTCCGATCTGCCTGAAACTTCAGATGTTTGATAAAAATCCTCTCCTGAAGACATCTACAGGCCAATATTGAGTAACAGTCATAGCGCCACCTGCTGGAAGAAGGTAGTTCGGCTTAGAACTCAACCACACAATGTCCGATCTGCCTGAAACTTCACATGGTTGATAAAGTTCCTCTCCTGAAGACATGTATATGCCAATGTTGAGTCACAGTCATAGCGCCACCTGCTGACAGGAGGAAATTTGGCATAAATCTGTGATTTTACGCAGGTTTTTTTTATATATCGGCTTAAATTAATATTGTTCGCCGTTCTCTGTCATCTTGAGGCCACCGGGCGGCGGTGAGCCGGGGTGCGAGGTCCCTATCATCGCTGCTTGCAGCTTTAATTATTCTTCTTCTTCTTCTTCTTCTCCGAAATGAATCGGCCTTTAGGGGGTCTAAACATGCTCGAAAACTCACGAAACTTTGCACACGCCTCAGAAGTGGCGAAAATTTACGTTTATTATAGGTTTCGGAAGTGGGCGTGGCAAAATGACTCAACAGCGCCACCTATGCGCTTGTAACGGACAGCCCCCGAGCTACGAATCACGCACATGCACGAAAATTGGCACACACCTCAAACATGCCAAGACCTACAAAAAAGTCTAGAGGTGCAAAATCTCAAACCCAACAGGAAGTCGGATATTTTTGATTTCCTGCGGCGAAAAAGTGGCGTTTTTGCCATTTCCAGGCGTTGTATTTGAACGAACTCCTCCTAGGGATTTCATCCGATCAACACCAAAATTGGGATTTGTCATCTAAAGGCCTTGGCGATGTTAAATTGCGAAGCTTTAGAGTTTTCGGCGATGGGCGTGTCCGTGGCGGCCTCGCAAACTTTGACGATTCGCCATGAAACAGGAAGTTGCTATAACTCAGGCATGCATTATCCGATATGCCTCAAAATTCACACGTATGATAACCGTCCTGACCTGAACACGTTTGCATGTCAATATCCAGTTACAGTTATAGCGCCACCTGCTGGCAACAGGAAGTGATGTGTTTTACAGCATAACAAACTCCTCGCACAAATTTTATCGTATCAGCACCAAATTTGGGTGGTGTTATCTGAAAGCTCTAGCGATGATATATTGTGAAGATCTAGAGTTTTCACCGATGGGCGTGTCCGTGGCGAACTGACAAACATCAACGCTTCGCCATGGAACAGGAAGTACTTATAACTCATTCACACATGGTCCGATCAGCCCGAAACTTCACATGGTTGATAAGAGTCCTCTCCTGAAGACATCTATATGCCAATATCCAGTTACAGTTATAGCGCCACCTGCTGGCAACAGGAAATCACTTATAACTCAGCCAAACAATGTCCGATATGCCTGAAAATTCACATGTTCGATAAGAGTCGTCTACTGAAGACATCTACATGTCAATATTGAGTAACAGTCATAGCGCCACCTGCTGGCAGAAGGTACTTTGGCTTATAACTCAATCACACAATGTCCGATCTGCCTGAAACGTCACATGGTTGATAAAAGTCCTCTCCTGAACACATCCACATGCCAATATCCAGTTACAGTTATAGCGCCACCTGCTGGCAACAGGAAATCAATTATAACTCAGCCACACAATGTCCGATCTGCCTGAAAATTAACAGGTTCGGTAAGATTGCTCTCCTGAAGACATCTACATGCTAATATTGAGTCACAGTCATAGCGCCACCTGCTGGCAGAACGTTTTTTTGCTTATAACTCAATCACACAATGTCCGATCTGCCGGAAACTTCACATGGTTGATAAAATTCGTCTCCTGAAGACATCTACATGCCAATATTGAGTCACAGACATAGCGCCACCTGCTGACAGAAGGTAGTTTGGCTTATAACTCAATCACACAATGTCCGATCTGCCTAAAACATCACATGGTTGATAAAAGTCCTCTCCTGAACACATCTACATGCCAATGTCCAGTTACAGTTATAGTGCCACCTGCTGGCAAAAGGTAGTTTGGCTTATAACTCAATCACACAATGTCTGATCTGCCTGAAACTTCACATGGTTGATAAAAGTCCTCTCCTGAAGACATCTACATGCCAAGGTTGAGTCACAGTCATAGTGCCACCTGCTGACAGGAGGAAATTTGACATAATTCTGTGATTTTTCTCAGGTTTTTTTTATACATCAGCTTCAATTAATATTGTTCGCTGTTCTCTGTCATCTTGAGGCCACCGGGCGGCGGTGAGCCGGGGTGCGAGGTCCCTATCATCGCTGCTTGCAGCTTTAATTATTCTTCTTCTTCTTCTTCTTCTTCTTCTTCTTCTTCTTCCGCGGAATGAATCGCGATTTTGAGGGGCTAAACATGCCCGAAAACTCACGAAACTTTGCACACGCCTCAGAAGTGGCGAAAATTTACGTTTATTATAGGTTTCAGAAGTGGGCGTGGCAAAATGACTCGACAGCGCCACCTATGCACTTGTGACGGACTAGCCCCCGAGCTACGAATCACGCACACGCACGAAAATTGGCACACACCTCAAACATGCCAAACCATACAAAAAAGTCTCTTGGAGCAATATCTCAAACCCAACAGGAAGTCGGATATTTTTGACTTCCTGCGGCGAAAAAGTGGCGTTTTTGCCATTTCCAGGCGTTGTATTTGAACGAACTCCTCCTAGGGATTTTATCCGATCAACACCAAAATTGGGTTTTGTCATCTAAAGGCCTTGGCGATGTTAAATTGCGAAGCTTTAGAGTTTTCGGCGATGGGCGTGTCCGTGGCGGCCTCGCAAACTTTGACGATTCGCCATGAAACAGGAAGTTGCTATAACTCAGGCATGCATTATCCGATCTGCCTCAAAATTAACACGTATGATAACCGTCCTGACCTGAACACGTTTACATGCCAATATCCAGTCACAGTTATAGCGCCACCTGCTGGCAACAGGAAGTGATGTGTTTTACAGCATAACAAACTCCTCGCACAAATTTTATCGTATCAGCACCAAATTTGGGTGGTGTTATATGAAAGCTCTAGCGATGATATATTGTGAAGATCTAGAGTTTTCACCGATGGGCGTGTCCGTGGCGAACTGACAAACATCAACGCTTCGCCATGGAACAGGAAGTACTTATAACTCATTCACACATGGTCCGATCAGCCCGAAACTTCACATGGTTGATAAAAGTCCTCTCCTGAAGACATCTATATGCCAATATCCAGTTACAGTTATAGCGCCACCTGCTGGCAACAGGAAATCACTTATAACTCAGCCAAACAATGTCCGATCTGCCTGAAACTTCACATGTTCGATAAGGGTCCTCTCCTGAAGACATCTACATGTCAATATTGAGTAACAGTCATAGCGCCACCTGCTGGCAGAAGGTACTTTGGCTTATAACTCAATCACACAATGTCCAATCTGCCTGAAACTTCACATGGTTGATAAAAGTCCTCTCCTGCACACATCTACATGCCAATATTGAGTCACAGACATAGCGCCACCTGCTGGCAACAGCAAATCACTTATAACTCAGCCAAACAGTGTCCGATCTGCCTGAAAATTCACAAGTTTGATAAGAGTCCTCTCCTGAAGACATCTGCATGCCAATATTGAGTCACAGTTATAGCGCCACCTGCTGACAGAAGGTTGTTTGGCTTATAACTCTACCAAACAATGTCCGATCTGCCTGAAACTTCACATGGTTGATAAAGTTCCTCTCCTGAAGACATCTACATGCCAATATTGACTCACAGTCATAGCGCCACCTGCTGGAAGAAGGTAGTTCGGCTTATAACTCAACCACACAATGTCCGATCTGCCTGAAACTTCACATGGTTGATAAAGTTCCTCTCCTGAAGACATCTACATGCCAATATTGACTCACAGTCATAGCGCCACCTGCTGGAAGAAGGTAGTTCGGCTTATAACTCAACCACACAATGTCCGATCTGCCTGAAACTTCACATGGTTGATAAAGTTCCTCTCCTGAAGACATCTACATGCCAATGTTGAGTCACAGTCATAGCGCCACCTGCTGACAGGAGGAAATTTGGCATAAATCTGTGATTTTTCGCAGGTTTTTTTTTATATATCGGCTTAAATTAATATTGTTCGCCGTTCTCTGTCATCTTGAGGCCACCGGGCGGCGGTGAGCCGGGGTGCGAGGTCCCTATCATCGCTGCTTGCAGCTTTAATTATTATTATACTTCTTCTCCGGAATGAATCGGCTTTTTGGGGGCCTAAACATGCCCGAAAACTCACGAAACTTTGCACACGCCTCAGAAGTGGCGAAAATTTACGTTTATTATAGGTTTCAGAAATGGGCGTGGCAAAATGACTCAACAGCGCCACCTATAAACTTGGAACGGACGAGCCCCCGAGCTACGAATCACGCACACGCACGAAAATTGGCACACACCTCAAACATGCCAAACCCTACCAAAAAGTCTCTTGGAGCAATATCTCAAACCCAACAGGAAGTCGGATATTTTTAGCTTCCTGCGGCGAAAAAGTGGCGTTTTTGCCATTTCCAGCCGTTGTATTTGAACGAACTCCTCCTAGGGATTTTATCCGATCAACACCAAAATTGGGTTTTATCATCTAAAGGCCTTGGCGATGTTAAATTGCGAAGCTTTAGAGTTTTCGGCGATGGGCGTGTCCGTGGCGGCCTCGCAAACTTTGACGATTCGCCATGAAACAGGAAGTTGCTATAACTCAGGGCATGCATTATCCGATCTGCCTCAAAATTAACACGTATGATAACCGTCCTGACCTGAACACGTTTACATGCCAATATCCAGTTACAGTTATAGCGCCACCTGCTGGCAACAGGAAGTGATGTGTTTTACAGCATAACAAACTCCTCCCACAAATTTCATCGTATCAGCACCAAATTAGGCTGGTGTTATATGAAAGCTCTAGCGATGATATATTGTGAAGATCTAGAGTTTTCGCCGAGGGGCGTGTCCGTGGTGGACTGACAAACATCAACGCTTCGCCATGGAACAGGAAGTACTTATAACTCATTCACACAATGTCCGATCGGCCTGAAACTTCAGATGATTGATAAGAGTCCTCTCCTGAAGACATCTACATGCTAAAATCTAGTTACAGTTATAGCGCCACCTGCTGGCAACAGGAAATCACTTATAACTCAGCCAAACAATGTCCAATCTGCCTGAAAATCAACATGTTCGATACGGGTCCTCTCCTGAAGACATCTACATGCCAATATTGAGTCACAGACATAGCGCCACCTGCTGACAGAAGGTAGTTTGGCTTATAACTCTACCACACTATGTCTGATAAGCCCGAAACTTCACATGGTTGATAAAACACCTCTCCTGAACACATCCACATGCCAATATCCAGCTACAGTTATAGCGCCACCTGCTGGCAACAGGAAATCACTTATAACTCAGCCAAACAATGTCCGATCTGCCTGAAATTTCACATGTTTGATAAGTGCTCTCCTGAAGACATCTACATGCCAATATTGAGTCACAGTCATAGCGCCACCTGCTGGCAGAAGGTAGTTTGGCTTATAACTCAACCACACAAAGTCCGTTCTTCCTGAAACTTCACATGGTTGATAAAAGTCCTCTCCTGAAGACATCTACATGCCAATGTTGAGTCACAGTTATAGCGCCACCTGCTGGCGGAAGATATTTTGGCTTATAACTCAACCACACAATGACCGATCTGCCTGAAACTTCACATGGTTGATAACGTTCCTCTCCTGACGACATTTACATGCCAATGTTGAGTCACAGTCTTAGTGCCACCTGCTGACAGAAGGAAATTTGCCATAAATCTGTGATTTTTCTCAGGTTTTTCTATATATCGGCTTAAAATAATATTGTTCGCTGTTCTCTGTCATCCTGAGGCCACCGGGCGGCGGTGAGCCGGGGTGCGAGGTCCCTATCATCGCTGCTTGTTGTAGTTGTAACTGTAGTGCTTCATTGTTGTTAACTATAGTAACAAACATTTTATTGTCAGTAACGGCAATGGCGTTGTAATGGGGGAAACAGGAATTCTTTTGATTATGCGTTATTGAAAAAAGTATCGCTGCTTATTATTCCCATCACTCTTTTTTTTGTGGTGTTAATTTGCAGAAATTTGTGTGTGTGTGTATATATATATATATGTGTATATATATATATATATATATATATATATATATATATATATATATATATATATATATATATATATATATATATATATATATATATCTTTCACAAATCTTCTACAAATTTCTGGGAATTATCACCATAAAAAAAAAAGAAAAATCTGCTTTTCACTGGCTTACCCACATTCGGAAAAGTTACGGTGTGGAGAAGCTCCAAAGAAGCATACCACCATACTTTTGCATGCCCAAATTGAAGAATAAGGAGGTTAAGTGATGGTATGTGCTGCAATATCATGACATTCCCTTGGCCCGATACTTGTGCTATGGGTGCGTCACTGCCAGGACTACCGAACCATTTTGGAGGACCAAGTGAACCCAATGATTCAAACATTGCATCCTGAAGGCGGTGCCATGTATCAGGATGATAATGCACCAATACACACAGCAAGACAAAGATAAAGTGGTTTGATGAACGTGAAACTGAAGTTGAAAAGTAAATCTCCTAGATGAATTGATGCTGTATATGGCTACAAAAGGAGGCCCTACATCATACAAATAAATTATTGTGGTCTAACATTTCATTTCAGTTTCATTGTCCAACACCCAGTATATATATTTGATGAAAATTTCAGAAATTTGATGACAAACTCCTACCTGCCACCTCCTTCGGGCATACTGTCTCTTGAAGTTCTCAATGTTCACCACAGATTGTCGTCGCACAAGGGCTTGTCCGGGGTTTGTGGGCTAAAGAAAACAACAACCACAATTTCATAACTGCTCAATATTATCTTTGAAATTACCCACCTTATTTAATGACTAAATGTATAACTTTAGGGCTGATTGCTTAAAAGTGAATACCATATTTCTGTTATATATTTTTGTTAGATGGTTAGTTTCATAGTCACCAGCTGAAGTGCCCCCAAGCAACATTAGAGGGCACTACATTTAATAATGTTGTTAGCCACACAGACCTCAATTCTCATAATTTACATTAGCTATGTTTCAGTCCACCTATTTTTATGCGCATTTTGGATATGCACATAAAAAAACGGTTGATGGAAAAGCCATGATGTGCATAAAAAATGCGCATAAAAAACATGCGCATAACTGAGTAGGATAAACTTTTTATTTGATTAGAAAAGATGCGCATAAACTACAATAGAAACACTTTTACCTCACAAATTCCACTATGCGCATTAACAAAGGTCATGGGATTTTGTTATAAGAGATTATGTGATGATAAAAATGTGTGTAAATGGACAAACTAGCAGGCTGAGCACATCTGAAACCATCTGAAATGTTGTTTTTGTCATTATAAAATGCCTTACCATTTAAGGATTAGTGGTATTATGTTATTAATGACCTCCAGAATCAAGAGCGTCTGTGCTCCACGTCTGACACCTTCAAACGCCACCGCGCGTTCACTGCGTGTCAGGATTGCCTTCTGAGGCGCAAGCCATTTATTAGATGAAGAAAAGATTGATGCAGCTTCTCCTACTGCAGCAAATTCAGTTTTTACTGTTGATATTTGGCGCCAGTTAATCAGGAAATGACGATTTTGTTCGCTTTGACTCGTTGGTTGGAAACGCTGCTTTATTCGCACGTCTTTTATGCGATAATCCAGTTTTGCGCATAAGGTTCATTCGCATTTTTGGATGGAAACATGGCTAGTGACACATTTACAGGACTATTTGGTCCTGTTTTCACCTGGTCATTTTGTGTGTTTTTTCTATGAGATAGAGATCTGATTTATAAAAACATTTCCATTTACTATTAACCACATTAATGCATAATTTAATATGCAGTTCACACTAAAGGATTTTATGCCTGATTTGAGCCATTTGCAAGTCAATGAGCTCACCGGCAGATTGGGCTGTAATCGAGGGAATATCATTGGTTGATCAGCTATCAGCAGTCTTTATGTGTAAACTCCTTGAGTTTCAAAGAGTCTCCTTGACGCATCACAGACACTTCACAAATAAAAATCCAATATCTCATATGCTAAATATTTTGAAGCAGACTCGAGATGTAGTAATGACCTACAGCCAATGAGAGAGCAAGTCATTGTACAGCTATTTTCAGATCTCTCCAAAGATGTTCAATATGATTTAGGTCTGGGCTTTGGCTGGGCCACTCAAGGACATTCACCGAGTTGTTGTAAAGCCACTTCATTAATATTTTGACGGTGTGCTTTGGGTCATTGTCCTGCTGGAAGATGAACCGTCGCCCCAATCTGAGGTCAAGAGCACTCTGAAACAGGTTTTCATTCAGGATGTCTCTGTACATTGCTGCATTCATCTTTCCCTCTATCCTGACTAGTCTTCCAGTGCCTGCTGCTGAAAAACATCACCACAGCATGATGCTGCCACGCCTGGCATTCTCAGTCTCATTAGACCAGAGAATTTGGTTTATTATGGTCTGAGAGTCCTTCAGATGCCGTTTGGCAAATTCCAGGTGGGGAATGGCTTCCATCTGGCCACTTTACCATAAAGGCCTAATTGGTGGATTGCTGCACAGATGGTTGTCCTTCTGTAAGGTTCTCCTCTCTCCACAGAAGCTGGAGCTCAGACAGAGTGACCATCTGATTATTGATCACCTCCCTGACTAAGGCCCTTCTCCCCCAATCACTCAGCTTAGATGGCTGGTCAGCTCTGGGAAGAGTCCTGGTGGTTCCAAACATCTTCCACTTATGGATGATGGAGGCCACTGTGCTCATTGGAACTTTCAGAGCAGCATACATTTTTCTATAACCTTCCCCTGCCTTGTGCCTAGAGACAGTCCTGCCTCTGAGGTCTACAGACAATTCCTTTGTCTTCATGCTTGGTTTGTGCTTTGACATGCACTGTCAATGCTGCGACCTTATATAGACAGGTGTATGCCTTTTCAAATCATATCCAATCAACTGAATTTACCACAGGTGAACTCCAATTAAGCTGCTAAAATGTCTCAAGAATGATCAGGGGAAACAGAATGTACCTGAGCTCAATTTAGAGCTTCACGGTAAAGGCTGTGAATACTTATGTACATGTGATTTTTTTTTTTTTAGGTTTTTTATTTTTAATAAATTTACAACAATTTAAAAAAATCTATTTTACATTGTCATCATGGGGTATTGTGTGTAGAATTTTGAGGAAATAAATCAATTTAATACATTTTTATAATAAAGCTGTGAAGTAAAAAAAATGTGGAAAAAGTGAAGCGCTATGAATTTATTTTTAATATTTACTTTCCGGATGCACTGTATATATATGTGTATATATATATATATATATATATATATATATATATATATATATATATATATATATATATATATATATATATATATATATATATATATATATATATATATATATGAAGAGTTCAGATGCAAAGACCTCTAAATGCCGTCTGAAATGTTCTCCTAAAATGAGCATTTTCTCTCAGCCATATCGACACAATAGTGTGCCCTCTTGTGGACACATTATATCTACATACAGTTCTGTCCAAACAGCTTCCAAAAGTTGATTTTGCATGATAGAAGCTCTTTAACGTTATATGCCGTGTTGGAATTTACAGCAGTTTGTGTTATGTAGAAATGTATAGGGTTACTAATGTGGTGAAGAATAGAGCCTGTGTTTGGTTTAAGGATGAGCTGAAACAAATGGTATATACTGCATGGGGGGTTCTTCAGTGGTTCTTTGGAGGGTTAAAGTGCTACATAGCACCACTACAGGTAAGCACTTGTAACAACATTAAAATGCAGTATATTTACTAAATTTAACATGGTTCTCAAACTTTTTGTCCCCAAGGCTCCCCCAAAAGAAAAGTGTTTATCTTTGTTATATTTATTAAACATCTTTTAGATTATTTATTAAAATTAACCATTAAAACACACGTAAAATTTGTATATAAAAATTGAATTTTAAAATTATTTTTGTAAAGCGCCATGAGTGTATGGCTATACACATTAAATTCTTTAATATAATATACAAATATAAAACCTTCCTTCCAAATAAATTTAAGATTTTGAAAGTTTATTGTTTATTATTATTCAATAAGCATTTAGTATAGGATTGTGAACATTTTAAAGCTACAATTTGATTTGAAAGTACACTGTAAAAAAATGTCAATGATTTTAACAGTAAAAGTTTACAATAAAGTACAATCTACAGTGAAAACAAAATGCAGAAAACAACAGTAACAGATCTAACCTTTGTTTTCGAGAAAGTAATCATAGTGTCTGAAATCTCACCATACATCCTCATTCACTAGTCCCTAAATTAGTTGATTAGTTTAGTCCACTAGACAGAGTGAATGCTGTTAACAAGCACAATCACTGAAGGAAAGAGCAAGAAATAAAACTATACAGCAACAGCCTCACACCAAAACAACTGAATTAAAACAGAGGAATAAACAACTTCACAAACAGTGGTAATGCTCACTGATTACAGTTTGACTTTTTTTTTTTTTTAATATTTGATAATTAACAGAGGTTTTATATTTTTTTTTATTGGACCTCACCATCATGGAGATCAAAGGCTGCTTTGGTTGGGCTCTCGATCTTTTACTTTTTTTAATCCTAATGTTTCTCTGGCTGTTATAACTGTGTTTTTGAAACTCATTGGTTATAGCAAGAAAGGCAATGAGAAGCTTTATGTACTTACTTATTACAGATATAATTGCTTGTATTTTTTAACTTTTATGTGATGTTGTTTGAGACAATACTACAGCTTCCCGTGGAGAGTCAACACACAGTTATTAATAAAAATTCCAAATGAATAATTAGAGCGTCATGCACAAAACCTTGAGAGCTCCAGAAGCACATTTAAGACACACAGACATCAAGAAACAGGATATGAACCTCAAACATGGTTACTAAAATTAAAAAGCTGCATTCATTCATTTATGTCGCAATGCATGCTGCCAGCATAGTACAAAACTCACAGCATGCTTTGCTGCATGAAAAAATTATGCAGCTTAAAGTTCTTAAAATTTCTTTCTCTGCCTTTATTTTATTTTGTTCTTGGGGTGTAATATTTCAGTAGATTGTTTAGTATTGTTCTGGGTTGGTTTTTATTAGATTTTAATTTTTTGATTGTCACCATTGTTGAGATTCAAAGACTAATTGCTGATGTCTGCATGTTTTTAAGTTTTGAGATTAAATATTTTTATTGTGAATTGTGTATTTAGGCCTGTTAAACAGTCATCAATAGCTGAAGGGCAGAGATTTCATTTACGTATTATTCATTTCTCACACAGGGCTAAGAAGGTATTGAATGAGTACACAAGCAGATAAGGGTGGTTTTGATATCATAGTTAATTTCATCAGACTTATTTTTATATTTTCTTTTGTCTTTTCAAGCGATACAAATAGTGTGTTCAACACAATTAATTATAGCAACCAAAATAAAACTAGTCTGAAAATAAGAAGTTGAAGAGCCCAACTAAAGCAGACTCTGACCTCCATCATGCTGAGTTCAAATGAACAACAAAAAACTCATTAAGAGCTTTTCACGTGACAGAAATAAAGTCAAAGGTCAATAATAAGTGAAGCTCCTGATGTTTGTGGAGTTGTTTAATGATCTCTGCTGAGATCTTGAAATATATATTTTTTTTCTTGTGTAATTATTTTTATTAATTATTCTTTTTATTTAGTGTTATTTTCAGTTGATTTCATCTTTGGTTTTGGCTGTAATGTGTGTTATTTGGTTTTGTTTTCCTTTCCTTAAGTGATTCTGCTTGTTAACAGTTGTTCATTAATAATCAATTATCAATCCTCCTTTAATTGGACACCTAATTTTCTCATTAACTTCATCACTGCCTTAGTGTTCAACCCTCTGTAGTGAGGACACTAGGGTTTTGCTCTGGGATTTAAGGGGTTAAATGTGTTAGATGAAAAATACACACTGTGGAATGTGTTTTTCACAGAAATATTCTGTAAATTCAATTATGAATATAAAATGTTAAAAACAACCACAGCTACCAGTATTGTTCAGCAAAATCAAGAGAAAAAAACCCTGCAAAATACTGTAAAAACTTTTTGTCACCATTGTGCAGTATAGTAGCATTTGTGTGCAAGTCCAAGATGAATTAAGAATATCTAATGTTATGCTGCATTGTTTTTTTATTTAAAGGTAACTGTGTAGTTACTAATGCAGTGAAAATCTGTTTGCTAATTGCAAGCATATGGACACATTATTGCATTTAATGACTTGACATTTTTGTATAGAGTTGTAACAGTACTCAATTCCACTATGCTCACATTATTAATATGTTAAAAATGTTATTTTAAAAACAAGTGACAGTTGTTTAAACTAAACAATCCTGCCTTGTATCAATGGTTCAGGCTGGTGGTGTAATGGTGTGGGGGATATGTTTTTGGCACACTTTGGGCCCATTAGTACCAATTGAGCATTGTGTCAACGCCACAGCCTACCTGAGTATTGTTGCTGACCATGTCCATCTCTTTATTACCACAGTGTACCCATCTTCTGATGGCTACTTCCAGCAGGATAATGTGTAATGTCAAAAGCACAAAAGCATGAAACAACTCATGTGATGTGGTGGAAAAGAAGATTCACATCATGGATGTGCAGCCGACAAATCTACAGCAACTACATGATGCTATCATGTCAAAATGGACCAAAATCTCTGAGAAATATTTGCAGTACCTTGTTGAATCTATACCACAAAGGATTAAGGCATTTCAAAGGGGGTCCAATTCGGTATTAGTAAGATGTACCTAATAAAGTGGCTGGTGAGTGTGTGTGTGCGTGTGCGTATATATATATATATATATATATATATATATATATATATATATATATATTGTATATCAGCATTCAACAATCAAGTTCAACAATTGTTTTTTTTTTTTGTGTTTTTTGTCTGCCAGATGTGTTCATTTAAAATAAGCCAAACAGAAAAATGATAAACATGCTTTTAATAGTGCATGTTTCTAAATGTGCAGATTTAGTACCTTAATCCAGGGGTGGTTGAGTGCATCTTGTATCCTAAGCCTCTTTCTGCAAATAAAACAAAGAAAATGAAGAGTAAAAGCAAAAGTACAACTTAAAGACAGAGTAAGCACAGAAATGTACAGAAAAGTAAGAGAAATGTGAAGTAACATAAATATGAAATAGAAACTTAATTTTGACACATAGAGCAAAATACATTGGTATGTTTTATTTTAAGACTTCACCATTTAGAAATTTATGAGCTTGCAGTTTTCATTACTGCCAGGTTAAAACATTTGTTTTACACTTTTAGGAGTTTCTTTTCACTGTTGTACAAATGGAGCTATTTTGAAGAATGTAACCAAACAGTTCCATATCACTACTACAGATGTCAACAGCTACAGTCAGCTATTACCAGCATCCCTCAAAATTTCCTCTTAAAAAAAACAAAACTCATAAAGCTATGAAAGAAGCTTATTAAACTGACAGTACTAAAAATTACAACTCAAAATTACAACTTGAATGTAAAAATAAGGTATCTGTTCTTTTGAGTAGAAAACTGCATAAATACTGTTACCAGATTAAATATTAAATGTAATATTAATATTATTTCCAAGAACAATTCTTTTATTCTTTTTATTAAACCCTACTTCATAGAAATAACTTTACAATTCATTCAAAAAAACTAAGCTTTTCTGTAGCAATTGTTTCACTTTTTAAAATCAAATCCCTATTTGATCCCTGACCTTGTATCTTTCACAAGCAGCTGCCTGATGAAGCTTTTGGCCAGTTCACTTGTGCTGCCAAAGAATTCTTCATCAAATTCAAAATTCACTGCTGAGATGTTTGCAAGAGTGTCCTGCTTGGAGTCACCCAGGAATGGTGATGCTCCACTTAATCTGAAAAAGAAAGTTTAATAATTAACCTATGTACAGCTGACAGCTGAAAAGTGCCATTATTGTGTTCACAGTGGTGATGGGTGTAACAGTTTGGGTCTCCTTTAGAGGGAACTTTAATGTGTGTCTACTGACACTTTGGGAGAGTATAAGCAAGACACCACAGCAGCTGAACCTGTTGCAAAGTTTGCCAAACATAGCGTAAGTGCACAAGCATTGCCAAGGCTGCAGCCTTTAACGTCCCCAGGCCTTTAATTACCAGAATATGAGAATAATTTTGAATTCCGGGGGTCGTATCTATGCTTTTACCTAGCTAACTGTAGTCTAGGGATTTTTAGAAATTTGATGTTGGGAAAGTGTGCCAGTCCCTGGGGGGCGGATGCTGTGGAGGCCACCTACTGGGGAGTCCTGTTGACAATACGAGCATATGGGCAAGCCCTAACCAAGGGCTACAATTACATATGATAACCTGGTTAGTGGGTAGGGAAGACACGGGTCCACCAGAAAGGGAGTGAAATTTCATGGCTGAATGACGCATATGGGATCGACAACATGAATCACATAGCTGGCACCAATCTTCAGCACGTGGGTACACTGAGCGGGCATACCAGACATCTTACTGGATCAGGCACCCAGCTCCTCCACCGAGTTGGTTGCTGGGGCCCTTGGAGAAACTCTCTAGGCTACGACAGATGGGGAGCTTGCTAAGCAGAGCAGAATAAGAGCATTTATCTCCAGTAGGAAAAAAGGTGCAGCAAGCGTTTTTTGGAAACCGGGCTCAGTTTACCCCCAATTAACTGCAATTATCCAGTAACCGGGAGGAAACTGGCTCCACCAAAAGATATAGAATTTCACAAAGGTGTTAGGTGTCACCCAGCCTGCAGCTCTACAGAATCTGTTAGAGAGGTGCTACGTACTAAAGCCCAAAATTAGGCAACACTCTTTGTTAAGTGTGCTCTCACTCCTGGGGGACACGGCTCACCCTGGGACTAATAAGTGAGAACAATGGCGTCAATTATCCAGTGGGCCAACCTCTGTTTTGACAGCACTTCTCTTCTGCCGATCAGAACAGAAAAAGAGCTGCTTAAAGGTATATGCTCTAAGTGCGGTCCCATCAAAGCGCAATGCGCAAATGGGACACAGCAGTAAAAAAGCTGGGTATGCCTACTTAGCCTCTTTTTATCAATCACTCTTCTGGTAGTAACCTTAGGCACATAGCTGGGCTGGGGTCTCAGGAAAATATAAGAGTAGGCCAGCCCAAATTCCTGGCATGACCGCTGACCAAAAATGGCTTCAGATTCCTGACTCTCTTGATTGATACCAATGCGATGACCAGCAGAGGTGTCTTCATGGACAGAAATATTGGAGACACTGAATCGAGTGGCTCGCACAGACCTCGCGTCAAACAGCTGGAGCTACAGAGAGATACCAATAGGGTGTGAGAGGGGGGGTAAGATAGATTTAACCAACTCATGCTGCGTGCCTCTGAGGAGCCGCCTGATGAGATTATGCTATCTCAGCGTTCTGCCATCTGCCACGTCATACTAAGCGGAAATGGCAACATGCAAAACCTTCAGCGTGGAGGGTGACAGCCACTGGCGCTTCAGCATAACCTGAAGAAAGGATAACACAACACTTATCTGGCATATCTGGGGTTGCACACCACACAGCGAACAGACTCATGAAGTAGGCATGCCTTGTAGAGGGTGCTCTTGCCTGAGTGATTGTATTAACCACCAACACTGATAGGTCACCTAAGTCTTCCGCGCTCTGTATTGAAACCACCTATGGGGGTCGCAGAAACCCGCGCGGGTGCCAGAAGTGTCCCGTCCCTGAGAAAGAAAGTGCTTCCAAGTTGGCCATCACTAGGAGTGTGAGTTCAGAAACTCAGGTCTGGTAAGGTCATGAAAGTACAACAAGCAAGCATCTCTGCTGGAGGGACAAGCTCAATTGCATTTTTCGCCATGAGGACAGCAATCTAGGTGTGGCGCAATGATGACCGCCGCGAAATACACACCCATAAACTTAGAATGCCAATGGCAAAATGAATTGGATAGCCGAATTCCGAATGACCCACTACCTTGGTCTGGCCAGCATTAACCAGATTGACAGAGTCTGAACGGGCAGCATCACCGGAATGATCACTTATACACCCACGGTGGGGCAGCTCCGGGATGTGGAGTGCTCACCCCAGGAACCAGCACGTCCTGAGGAAGAGCTGAAAATATTAGATTGGCTCTTACCTTCCTCCCAAGGTCCGGTAAGAAGGTAAGAGGTGCGAGAGAAAGGAGCCGGTCCTCTGACACCCATGAAGCTGATGTCAAAGTGCAAGCTGGAAGGTGTGCTTCCCCGGCCCTCCACTGAGGAAAGAATGGTCCTCCTCCTCTCCAAGCAGCCCTCTCAGGGTTGACGGCATCCTGGGATGGGATCATTGACCCCCCACCACCCCACCACCTGGGGAATAGCCTCATACCTGCTGGCTGCCCTGCCATTGAGGGAGGTGAGAAGGGAAGTGCATGAAGATTGGGTGGAAAAAAACACCCTCCGTACCTGTGTCACTGTGTGACCCCAGGAAGAAGGGAAGGGGGGTTGAGAGGATTTACTTCTTACATCAGCACCCGCATCGCACCCTTTAGTCGGTCCCTACTGCCAAAGCAGCCAGGGAAAGCACAGCCTTTGATGCTACGATGGGCATCTGATCTGCGGTGTCATAGAGCGAATATATGACATCGCTCATAAAGCGCTGTCATATATCCTGGGAATGAACTGCGACAAATGCTCAAATCTTGGTTAGGGCGCAATGTGGAGGAGCCGGGGGTCTGTGGGCCCAGAGGCAATGAATAAGCCCCACTGAAAACGTCAGATCTGCCCAAGTGCTATTCTCTTTCACGGCGTGCAACAGGGGTAGCTTGCACTTTTGCAAGTGTGAGCCATGATCTCATCTGCGCAACAGACATGCCCTCGCAGTAAGAGCATAAGCTGTTCATGAGCACCACATTGACATGCTGAACCCCAGACCTGTGATGCAGTACCCGTGCCTATCATTCTAAGATATGAACCACTTAATCCAGAAACATCTTGAAAAAGACGTGTCAGAACAGCATCTTGAAAAAGACATGTTACATGACCATGTTGTTCTCTTAGGGGAGATCTGCTCTTTTTTTAGACTGCTCTTTTAGAGGTATCCAGTGAAACGCTTAGGGACGGGAGAATCACCCAGCTTGTTTACCGCTGCCTGCGTCATCACCCACACTGGTACATGAAGCTTGATCTCTTACTGGATTCAGCTCAGCAGATGTTATCTCTTCAGTAGCGTGAGGCTTTTTGAAACAAAACGTCTGAAGCTTACCTTCACAGGTGCTGGTTATATACTCCACTTATGATTAATCACTAGTACCTGTGGAGCTGCGCTCTGCCAACTCATAGGCTTACTCTTCAGAGTGATTGGTCGTCTAGCGAACTCCCAAAGTCTCAAACACTTCGAGACACCCATCCAAGTTCCCTCTGAAGGGGAACTCTCATTCATTATTCACAAGTGTGGTTCCATCACATCATATGTTCAGCTTGTAACATTTTAATTCCATTTGTATAAAACTGTATGTATATATAAGAATCTGTCTTTTATTCTGTGGAATGACTGTGAATATCTGGATGTCCAGTCAGAGGAGAGATCCACATTTTTCCATCCAAACTCACAGGATGTATGTGATGACTCCAATGCTCCTTGAAGAAACAGAGGGGTGGAAGAGAGTACAAAGTTAACCCATAGCCAAGCATGTTTGCTGTATGTACAAAGTGTGATGTACTTAGGAGTTCTCACCACATGTCTGCTTCTAATCCCAGTGGCTCATAGTTCACTATCTCTGGAGCTGAAAGTAAAACAGGTTAGAGGCATCAGCTGCATTTCATTCAAATCCATGTAGAATGTTCAAAGATAGTAAAGAAATTCAGCAGCATTTGACCCATCAGTGTCATTCAGTAATCTTAAAATGTATTTCTCAGTTAGTGTTCTATATAACGAGTTGTTAAAATTACCAACAAATTCGGGAGTCCCAAAAATGTTTTTGAATTCCACACCATCTTTGATCCTATGTGCCAAACCGAAATCAATAAGCTTGATCCGTGGCAGTTGGACATTGTGATCCAACAGCATGATATTCTCAGGCTGAAAAGCAATTAACAAAAACAATCACTCAGACTCAAAAACATGATAATTAAGTAATTCATTCAATGACAGCTCTACTTCCATTGACATTAAGTGTCACTCATAATGTTATGAGTGTTCCAGTGTCCAGCTCTGGTGGGATTACACATTGGATGCAACCATGTCGAGTTGCACTCCACTGTTGGTAATTTCTCCCATTTTAGCTGCATGAGACTCACATGTTTTGTTTTGTTTTTCAAGAAAAGCAGCAGCTTATTTGCATTTAAATAGACACATGCAGAAACTTGTTTTTTTGCTCAAACCCAAATAGGAGAAAATTTGACAAGCTTTAATAAAAAATGTTCTGTGGAGTATTTTGAGTTTTGAAAATTCAGAGAGACATTCTAGGGACACCAGAGATTAATTTTAGGACATAGTATATAACCTATTTAACAGTGTGTTAAAATATAAAAGAATAAATTATTTCCAGTTATTTTCTTCTGTTAAATTTGGATAAGACAGAGATTAATTAAATTACTAATTATGTTGGATGTTACAATAGACAGGTTTTGTGTTTTGATATTCATAATTTAAATTTTTAAAAATGCCTTTTTTCACCTAAGAAACAAAGCAAAGTTATGGAACACATTATCTTTTATTTGTTAATACAACATTGTCTAAAAGGCTAATTAATGCATTCGTAATCTCTATGCATTCATAAGATCTAGGCTTGATTATTGTTATGGACTTGATGGTTGTCCTAGATCTTCAGCAAACATTATGCTGCTGAGTTCAGGGCAAGAAAAAATAATAATACAACCAAAATTTAATATTTTTACACTGGCTACATACTAAAATCTGTATTAACTACAAAATATCGGTGCTTACTTATAAAGCACAATACAGTTCATCTCCTGTCCTTTTACTAGTTTAGCTCATGTCCTATTTATGCTACAGTCCATGATGCTCTTTAAAGGGTTAGTTCTGCCAAAAATGGAAATTCATCTTTTGTTACTGATCTTCACGTGGTTCCAATCCCCTGAGAACTTTGTTCACCTTTGGAACACAAAGGTGATTTTTCACAGATATTTTAGATGAAATCCGAGAGCTCTCTCATCCAGATAGAAGTAGTCCTGAGATGTTCAAAGTTCACAAAAGGAATACAAAAACATTGTCAAAACAATCAGTGATTCTTTGTCTTCTCTACAGAAGATTACAGATGATGTATTACAGCTGTTAAAAATAAGAGATGATAGTTTTTAGGGAGTGTAGCAGTTATGAGTTTTGTGAAATAAAGAAAAACGAGGTTATGAACAAAATAAGAGAAGCAAAAAAGGATTTATTTTAAGGATAAGATAAATTAAAATAAATTTGAACCAAAAAACTTTGGGGGTATTGAGGAATCTAGGTTATTCAAATGCTAAAAGTATAAAATCATCTCAAATTAACTTAAATGTGGAGGACAAATTAATAGTTCATCCAAAGAATATTGCCAAATCTTTTAATCTCTATTTTATATTGTTAGCAAAAACATTATGTCATCTTTGTGTGCTTTCAGGGCAACCAGCTATTTACAGCAAGAGAAAGTGATTTCCTTTTATAAGCAATATGATATTTTTTTACTATTCTTTTAGTTTGAGACAGGTTACGGAAAGTAAAGTTTTAAAAATTATAAGTGAGTTAAAATTAAAGGCTCCTGGAATTGATAATATTCCTGCAAGATTTTTTTAAAGACTCTTTTAAAGTTATTGCTTCCTTGGAATCACATATTTATAATTTATCAATGGAACAAGGAAAAAATACTACGTGATTTTAACAGTGCTAGAGTTATACCCCTATATAAAAAAAGGATGTAAGCTAGATAAGGTTAATTATAGGCCTGTTTTAATCTTGGGGTGGATGTCTAAAATTCTGGTAAAAATAGTACCCCAACAAATTGTCGGCTATATCAGTAAAATATTTTGTGTGAGCTGCAGGGTTTAGAGCATTACACTGAGACATGCATATTACATATGACTGATAGAATAAGGAGAGCTGTAGATGGTGGCAAATGTTGTAGCATGCTTCTGCTTGACCTTCCATTTGACACTGTAGACCACTGTATATTTTATATAAATTAAAGACAATTGGTTTTGATGAAGAGTCCTATCTGCATAATAGAAGTCAGAGAGCTGATATCAACGGTGCATTATCTGGTCTCCTAGCAATCAATTATGGAGCTCCTTAAGGAAGTATTTTAGGTCCATTTTATATATATATATATATATATATATATATATATATATATATATATATATATATATATATATATATATATATATATACAGTGGGAACCAGAAGTTTATTTACACTCTAAATAAAGGAACATAACCATTTAAAAAAAAAATGTCTGATGGTAAATCATATTAAGCGTTTACTATTTTAGGTCCGTTAGGATTATCTAAATCGTTTACATTTGCTAAATGCCAGAATAATGAGAGAAAGTTTTTTTGAGAATTTTTTATTAATTTCTAGACAGTCAAAAGTTTACATACATTTCCTTGGTATTTTTTTTAGCTTTGCTTTTAAACTGTATAACTTTTGTCAAATGTTTTGGGTATCCTTCCACAAGCTTCTCACAATAGTTTGAAGGTATTTTGGCCCATTCCTCCTGACAGAATTGGTGTAACTGAGTCAGATTTGTTGGCTGTCTTGCTCGCACAAGCTTTTTCAACTCTGCCCACAAATTTTCTATTGGATTGAGCTCAGGGTTTTGTGATGGCCACTCCAAAACGTTCACTCTGTTGTCCTTAAAACACATTTTAACTAATTTGGCAGTATGCTTAGGGTCATGGTCTGTTTGGAAGACCCATTTGTGGCCAAGTTCTAATTTCCTGGCTAATGTCTTGAGATGTTGCTTCAGTATTTCTACATAATGTTCGTTCTTCATGATGCCATCTATGCTGTGAAGTGGACCAGTCCCTCCTGCAACAAAACAGCCCCACAACATGATGCTGCCGCCCCCATACTTCACAGTTGGGATGGTGTTTCTAGGCTTGTAAACTTTCCCCTTTGTCCTTCAAATATAACACTGGTCATTATGGCCAAACAGTTCAATCTTAGTTCCATCAGACCACAGGACATGTCTCCTGGTAAGTTAGACCATGAGGTAAGTTAGAGTTGAAAAAGCTTGTGCGAGCAAGACAGCCAACAAATCTGACTCAGTTACACAAATTCTGTCATGAGGAATGGGCCAAAATTCATTCAAACTATTGTGAGAAGCTTGTGGAAGGAAACCCAAAACATTTGAACAAAGTTATACAGTTTAAAAGCAAAGCTAAAAAATACCAAAACACTTTTGACTGTGTAGAAATTAATAAAAAATTCTCAATTTTTTTTTTTATCTCATTATTCTGGCATTTAGCAAATGTAAAACGTTTAGGTAATCCTAACAGACCTAAAATAGTAAACGTTTAGTATGATTTAACACCAGACATTTTTTTTTTTTTACAAATGGTTATGTTCCTTTTTTTAGAGTGTATGTAAAATTCTGGTTTCAACTGCTTATATATATATATATATATATATATATATATATATATATATATATATATATATATATATATATAGACCTCTATCTTTCTGCTGATTATGGTGCAATTTTAGTATTTAGAAAGATGTATAACAGTTATTTGGATAATACTTTCTTAACTTTCTTTGCACATAGGTAAAACAGAGCCTATTTTATTTGCTTTATGATTGAAATTAAAGACTGATTGATGATTCTTTTGAGTAAACAATATTGTAAATTGTTTGGGATGTTTAATAAATAATACATTATCAGGGGATATTATGGCAAGAAAGGTTTTTATGAACATATGTGAGAAAATTATGCAATTATTATGCAATTATTGCAAGGCAAACTGATCTCTTGGATGTTCATTCTTTAAAATTATTGGCAGGAGCTTTGATTCAACCCCATTTTGATTATTCTGCTTCACTTTGGTATAATAGCTGCCTACAGAGTATGAAGGAAAAATTGCAAAAGGGACAAAATAAATTAGTATGAATAATTTAAAATGTAAATTTTTTTTTTAAATGATCATAGAGCACATTTGAACAAATAGTTTTTTTTTTAAAGAATAAGACATGTTAATAGTTAAAAGAGTGTAAATGTTTTGATATGTGGTTCTTAGTTATTTGGTGAACTATTTTCAAACGGCAAGGCAACAGCATACTAGGGGTTGGGATTTTAATGTTTGTTTATTTAAATTTAGAAGTGTAGAGGGCAAAAATGTTTTATCCACCAGTGCAATCATGTAGAACAAACCAATCAAAGAAATAAAAGACTTAAGGAGGTTCAAAAAAGCGGTAACACTATTTTGATGGACCATTTGAGTATTAGTAGACTGTCTGTTTAATATCTGTTGATACTGCTCCTGCAACAGAGATTTAACTGACTATAAGAAACTTTGCAAATACATGTCAATTTACACTAACCCAAACCCAACCTAACAGTCTACTTATAATCTAATGAGAATTAGTTGGCACATAGATACAATGTAACTTAAATTCAACAAATGGACAATCAAAATAAAGTGTGACCAAAAAAGCAATCAAAAGATGGTTGTTTGATGATGATAGGTAGTTTTGCATGGTAGATAAGTTTTTTTTTTCATTTTATAGTATGTATTGTGAATAATTGTGTTCCTGTTTGTTTGTTATGCATTAACTGTACTTTGCACCCATACTTTGTTTTTAACAGCGAGGACCACAGCGGAAACAAGGCAAGGGTTTTATTGTGTTTTTATCCTCAATGGTTTTATTTCAAAATGTATGGGATATTTGTATTTTGTACAGTTTGTTTAAAACTGTTAAAAAAATCAGCTTTAGATTAAAATTTACTTCGGGCAATACAACATTTTGCCATTACAGTCAGCAGTGCAACAAGCAAGTCTTGTAGTGAAGAACTATTATTTTGGAAAAGCACACCCAGATAGTAAACACAACGAATTCTCTATCAGCAATCACACCAGTCATCCAATCAGAATCAAAGAGAATTTCCATAAATATCCAATGTCATCCTAACAGCATGCCAACAGCATGTCCGCGGACAATAACACCTTCAGGAACTTGGCTCCTCCTGCTTCTCCAGCCGAGAACATCCCAGCCGGGTCACCATCACTCTCGCCTTCCAGCTGACAGCCTCCATCTTCAACGTCCTCCTACACTTCACCCATATCTTTCATCCCTACATCGGAGAAGCTAACGATTTCCAGTCTCCAAATGCTCTCCAACACTGGCATCTCACACTAGACCCCTCTCGTTTCCAACCACACCCGGAATCAAATCTTGTCAGGTGTGGATATAGACCTCTTTATAGATTGCCAGATAGATTGCAGCGAAATGTCCCTCACCCTCAAAAATTCAGCCAGCAATCAGTCCCGTATTCTTTCATTCCCGGAATTTCTTATAGCTTTCACACATTACATCGAAGTAATCTGCTCAGCTTTTCCCCACAGAAGGCGCAAGCTCTGTGACTATCTTGTGATCGTCCGTGAGCTCATGCTTTCATATGGAGGTGCATATTTTTACACTTACGAAAAATAATTCTCTGCAAAATGAACAATCCGTGTAACCCATTGGAATCAGTATCCTTATTGGGGGGCTTTGGACACTGATCTCCACAACAGGGTATTTCTCAGTTGCACGTAATCTATCTTGCTTAACGATCCTCCACTCACCCCACTTTTTCATGCCCTTTCGCTAATCTGTTTATCCCCATAATCGAGCAATCCCAACCCAAATCCACAAGCTATGTCCCATGCCCCCCAAACACCTTTAACACCTATTCCCTCCCAATATCCACTGATTGCCACCTTCCAGCAAACAAATCTGCATGAACTTCAATTTGGGACGTTGTTTAAGGCAGCGATGCTTTTTCATGCATGTTTGCAATTTTTGTGGCGACACGCACTACCACATTATCTGTCCTGTACTAAAAGCAAACAATAAAAAGGATAAACCGTACTTATCGACTCCTGTTAACGTTTCTCATCCATCTAGAGAATTACAGCATCACCCCGACTCACATTTCAAGGACTATTTGCTGTCAGGTTTCTTCCACAGTTTCCACCCCGTCATATCCAATCTCCTTTCGCAGAGTCTCATCTGCCCTAACCTCCAGTCTGCAATCACAGAACCAGAAAGCGTAAATATCTTAATCAAAAAAGAATTAGAAGCAAATTTCTGGATCTGCCCCTTTTCTGCCCCACCGTTTAATATCTTACGCATTAAACCCATAGGAATAGCTACCAGAAAATTCTCAGGTAAAAAAAATGGAACAGCTTATCTTACTTCTACAGCAACTTAATTTCCTCTCCAGTAGATATCAATTTATTTACCGACGCCGGCCCCTCTGCCGGTTTCAGAGGATATTACAAACATCGTTTTGCTTTTCAGAAATTTAGGCAGCTGGCACCAGAGGCAGAACTTCTCATTAAATTCAATTCATCTTTATTTCTATAGCACTTTTACAATGTAGATTGTGTCAAAGCAGCTTCACATAGAAGATTTTAGTAAATTGAAACAGTGTCAATTCAGTTTTCAGTGTTGAAGTTCAGTTTAGTTCAGTTCAGTGTGATTTAATATTCACTGCTGAGAGTTCAAACACTGAAGAACAAATTTATCAATGCGCAGCTCTACAGGTCCCGAACAATGCAAGCCAGTGGCGACAGCGGCGAGGAAAAAACTTCACCAATTGGTGAAAGTGAAGAATTAAAAAACCTCGAAAGAAACCAGGCTCAGTTGGGCACGACCATTTCTCCTATGGCCAAACGTCTTGTGCAGAGCTGCATTCTAGGTGCCGGAGGCTGGAGAGCGCTATACGTCTATCGTGGAGAAGCTGCAGGTGGGAGAGGTCACCGGCTGGTGTACAGGCTGTCCCTTAAGGGTCATTGCGAGAAATCGTCTGTCACTGGGGTCTTACAAGGATTAGTCTCATGCTCTTCACTCCTCCATAACAACCACAGCAGCTGCTCAGGATACGGCCTGGCCCAGGATTATAACTTCTCCCAACCCCAGTACCTCCCTATTCTACTCTAATATTCCCATAAGCCATCATGCAAGCAGTCGCACCAAGAATCCTTCAATCTTACCTGACAGCATGGAGAAGTCAAGGTCTTTCACAGTACCCATAACATATATTTTACAGATTTCTCTCTGCTTACCGTCACATCAATTATTTCACATCTCAATATCATAAAAAAAAAACAAATCACCTCTATCAAAGGTTACATAAGTGGAATCCAATCTTTCCATAAGCTCATGTATGGTTCACCCTCACCCCAACTAGCCAATTCACAAACAGCTCTTCTTGTTAAAGGTATTTAAAACACACATCCCACACATCAAGACACCAGAAAACAAGTAACTAAAGATCCTCACTAAATGCATCTCCACACTCCGCAGAGGTTACCATTTAATCCGTACAGCACGCACACTAGATGCCAGGCTCGGCCCCAGCTTGGAACTTAGGCAACAATTACTCTAGTTTGCTATTTTAAAGGAAATACATAATTATAATTTATAGCATTTTAAAAGTAATATATTTACTATTTTAAATTTGCTCTGTATTTTTAATAAAAGCAAACAAACTTTTATTTTACAACTATTATTTGTACTGCAGACTATATTTATCTCAGTGTTTGCTTGCTTGAGTATGTGTGTAAGAGAGGGATGTTTGCCAAGTTTTATGAGAAAACTGCATTATAGACACGTTTCTCTCCATGAACTATATGGGTTATTCTATAGTTGCAGGTACATTTAGTGACCAAAGCCATTCTTTCTTCAGCTTTTAAAAAAATGTGTTACATTTTTGACTATTTATAAAATGTGTTCAAGATACATTTCATATACATCACAAGATGTTACATGCCATAACAATACTCTGTAAAAAGTCTCTTATATAACCAAATATTAGTCAGTGTATTTTTTCATCATTTATCATTGTAATCTAAATATATATTTTTGCTTTTTTTTAAATAAATTCGCCACTATTTTAATTTTTTAATTGTTAAATTGTAACTGTCAATACTGTTACCACAATTTTAAAAGTAAAACTGTATATTTTATTAATCACACATTGAGCAATTTAAAAATATTTTAATCCTGATTTCATTAGTGTCATGTGATCTTAGCATTTATAACAAGTAGAATGTTTGGCTAAAAAGTTATAAAACTGTAAATTGTTACTGTCAATTCAGTTACAATTTAGTAACTACCGATAAGGATTTTTCTTGCTATGATTTATTGTTTTTACACATTACTAAATAAATAAATAAACTAAATAAATAAAAAAACAACTTTTTATTCCCTAAAATTAAAACATTTAATCATTTATGTTTGACAAAAGCTGAATTTTACAAATTAAATATGCTATCAATAATATACTGGAAATAATTGCTGTTTTTATAGAGTTTTATTCCTTAACTTTTTGAAATACATGCAATTAAATCACGCATATTGCTTTTAATGCATACGATAATGTTTTCAATAACTGTAACGAGTGTTGTCACAATGTTGGAAATTTCAACTTCGAGATGATACCTTGAAAAAATATCAACATTTGATACCATTTTCTATATTTTGTGATTTAAAAAAAAAATCTTAATATTACTATTAATTATTATTTAATGCACCTGAGCCAATACGGACATTAGTATATAAACAATAATCAATATAAACAAATTTATGAATAGCAGATCTTTGCACATTAGCCTACTTGTTAGTGGTAATACATTACTATTTAAAGCCTATCAAAAACATTTTTTTTAGCATTTATTTCACATATAACATTTCTAATCGATGCACATATGCCGTTTAGCATGCTTTATCAGACCGATTTGTGTGTGCATCAACCTGCTCGTTGAAACATCTTGAATTTTCAATATATAATAAATATTCATTATTGAATCCTGAAGTTCCCTACAACTGATCAGCTAAAAAGTCCAATAACTGAGGGAGATCACAAATAATAATTTGAGAGATTTAAAGGAAAAAAAGACAACACGTCAATCGACAGCACTTTACACTGCTGTCTTATTTAATTAATCGAATCAGTGATATTGGAACGAGATCAGTTACTAACCTCTTGAAATTGTTTATACAGGTCAGGGACACGCAGCAGCACGTGTCAAGAGAAGAGAGCGCGTGAGAGAACAAAGCGAAACCAAGATAGTATCCTTTTAAATATTTCAGTGTGGATATGTATCTATATATTGATATTTTTGACACAAACTGCAACAAAGTGCTTTGCACATGTGTTTGAATTTTGTATGTTACACTTTGCACAAACTTTACTACAGAAACTGCCTGTGGTTTGTAAATTTCTGTGCGTCATTCACAGATATTGAACTTAATATTTGCTCTTTCCATGAGAAAAATGCTATAAAGTTTAAGCGGACCCAATTGCATCTCCCAATTATCATACTCAGTGCTGCTGAACTGTTTGCGTTCTTTAAGATTTACTATTGTATGAATTAATCTACGACTGCATGAAATTATATAAAAGGGAAGTGCGTATGGTAATGATTAAACTGTGATGCGCACAGAAATCTGCGCTCTATGCCGAATTAGGGTCTCTTTCATCTAATGCAGCTTAAATGGTTTAAAATTTTTAAAACAGAATACTTTAATCAAGATTGTAAATGAGCCTGGCTTGCCAAAACATATTTTTAAAGACCATGGTCACATCATAGTTATGCTGCTTTTTCAGTTATAAAAACGTATCGCAAAATAAAATAAAAATATTATCTCATGTGGGGCCAGGGTGGGCCAAGCTCCTGATAGGGTGGGCCTGCTAGATGCCATATTTATTCTAGCATTCTTCGGCTTCTAATGATGCTCTGAGATTACCATCACTTACAATTTCAACCCCAACATCCATCCCAACATTTCAGATATCATAGCACTAGACAGTAAAACCATTTCCTACTTTCTCCTACCAGAGAACTTTTCCAGCCATTCCTTCAGGATAGGAGCGGCTACCACTGCGGCTCAAAACAGTCCTCTCCAAAAGCAGATCCAAACCCTCAGCCACTGGTCATCCGAAGCTTTCCAGAATTATATCCGTACAGATCTCTCACACATCAAAGAAGCCAAGCGAAACCAAGTAGAACTTTTTTCCCTCACTGAATCACTCTCCCACATCCACACAAGCACACATTACTAGATATTAGAACACACACGTTACTGTCATAGTACCTCCAGCTCACACTGAAAACATGCATACGTTTTTGCCCCAGCATTTGCATCCTGCAGAAACTCGCACACTTTATTGATGCAGCCTTCTGGCTGTCCCCACAGGGACATGCACTCACAACTTTTGCCATGCGGGGATACGTAAACGCCACTACACAAACACCTGCTCCACAAGGACATGCAGACATCACTAATGCAGCTTTCTCAGCCCCGCAGGGACACGCATACTTCACTGCTGCAGCATTTCCAAACCGCAGGAACAAACATACATCGCTGTTTTTATCCAGCTAGGGATTCTCATTATAGCAACCCCTGAATAGTGAGACAGCTACGTATTAGCATAGCTCCCCTCCTCGTTAAAGTCTTGCAATTTGAGGGATTCTTAATAGTAGTTCGGCAGCTGTCCCGCTTATACTTGAATTATGGGGAGCTTTCTGGCCCCGATCTCAGATGTCTTTCCGGCCTCCGAGCCCTCTACCTGGACAGCATGCCAAATATGCTTTTTTTTATTTGTTTTCTATGTGTGGGTGTGAACTTGTGAATTGCCCATAGTAAATGTGCATCCTGATCTGTTGTTGAAGTCAAAGTAATTTTTTGCAGTTTTTTGGCCCACAAATATGTTCTTGGAGCTTCATATGTAATGTTTTGACAATGATTTTGGTTTATTTTCTGCACTTTAAATAAATTAGAAACATTTCTGTCAATGGAGGACAAGGGAGCTCTAAAATAGCTAAATTTGTGTTCTGAAGATGAGAAAGGTCTCAGGGGGCTTGAAATGATATGAGTAATTAATAACAAAATTTTCATTTTTGGGAGAACTATCCCTATAAAAAAGCATTATAAAAATAAACATGAAAGATTTAATGAACTGGCCAACCATAAAGGTGTTTTCCTCTCAATGGCTCAAGATGCACAAATAGATAGATAAGTGGTATGGAGAAAGAAAACAGAAACTATGAGAAACTGCAACATGTTTGTATTGTTCAAGACAATAAAAACAACAGAGATGCAAGAGTGATATACAAGCATTTCATTTTAAGCGCATTTAAGTATTGCAATTTGGGTAACACTTTATTTTGATGGTCTATTTGAGTATTAGTAGACTCTCTGCTTAATATCTGTTGATACTGACATT
This sequence comes from Danio kyathit, assembly GCA_903798195.1. Lineage (NCBI taxonomy): Eukaryota > Metazoa > Chordata > Actinopteri > Cypriniformes > Danionidae > Danio > Danio kyathit. Next base: position 30,105,547 of record LR812543.1, read on the forward strand.
TAACAATCCTTCAACAGACATTTAACTGACTATAAGAAACTTTGCAAGTACACGTCAACTTACATTAACCCTAACCCCAACCCTAACCCAACCTAACAACCTACTTATAATTTACTGAGAATTAGTTGCAATGTATTTTAAATTCAACTAACGGACCATCAAAATAAAGTGTGACCGCAATTTGTTGTTCACATTGTTGCTCACTCCACATTAACGTCCCCCTTAGCATTCTGCATGCTAATGAAGTTTGTTTACTGTAATTCTGAGGGATATAGCATAGGAATATCAGCACTTTTTATGCAACTTTATTAATGAATCTACCTATTCAAGAGGTAAAAAGAGGAATTCTGCTAACTAGATGAACATGCATACCATGCATACATTCCCAGGAAATAGTACAAAAGCTTTAGAAAAGTCAACAGGTGTATTGTCATGCAAAATTCAGATGTTTCCATGCAATCGACCCAATTGTTCTTCACTAAAGTCCAGTTCACCTCAGTTCATGAGGAAGAGCTAAACTGTTGCCATGACAACCATTATAGCCGTTTCTGCAAGTCATTTATATGAATCTATATCTCTGAGACAGCCATAAACAAAACTAATACCTTCAGGTCAAAATGTGCTATTTTCTTGGAGTGCAGATACTGAACTCCATTGAGGATCTGCTTGATGAATTCAGTGGCTTCCTCTTCACAAAGTGACTCTTTCTGAGCCAAGAAGTCAAAAAGCTCACCTCCTGAAACACTGAAAAGACATTATCAATTGGTTAGAAGTGGGTTACCGGTCTAACATGAAACCAAAATAAGTAATTTTGCCATGACAACCCTTAGAGAGATTTGGTAATGAATATGTATATGAAAACGTTGATGTCTTTGGTCTTGGCAGAAAACATGTAACCCCAGCAGAAAATTTATACACAGGGAGAGATGGAGTGGTGTAGGAGATCTGAAATTGCACTATAAAAATTGCTAGTGCAAACAACACTAAAGTATATTTCAATAGTTCACACTTAGCTGATGATTGAATATAAAGCAGTTTTGGCATGCTGTCCCGGGAGAGAGCCCTGAGCTCAGAAGATCCCTGAGCCCCGGGCTCCCTCCCGTTGCGGGGCGAGAGGGGAGCTCCGAGCTCAGGTAGATCTCGAGAACTCCCCCTTCGAGGTAAATGATGAACAGCTAGTGCTTCTCTTTGGAGAGATAGATACTAAGTGGGGAGCAAGTCTATGAGTTGATTAAACCATGACTTAAGTTGCATGTTTTGTATGGGAGGAAACCGGAGAACCCGGGGGAAACCCACGTGAGCACGGGGAGCACATGCAAACTCCACACAGAAATGCCAGCTGGTTTGGTAAAGCCTAGAACCATTGACATTCTTGCTGTGAGGCAACAGTGCTAAGCACTGGGCCACCGTGTCACCCGTCTAGGAAGGAGGAGGAATAGGGGTGGAAGGAGGGGAGGTTCTTCAAATCGAAGATGACTGTAGTGAGAAAACCCTGGCTCTTTATAGTGCGCCAGGGATCATCTGATTGGACGGACATGAGTGGTTCATGAGTAACCAGCCGTGTTCAATCATAATCACGTGCTCCTCTCGAAATTTAGTTTATGACTAAACCCCATATAAATATGTTGAAAAGAAAACTGCTGAGATGACTGAGATGACTACTGAGGCAAAAGCAAACAATTATCTGTGCCATGAGTTGATTATGTAGTCGAAAGCAGAATAGGACTAATGAGCCAACGCAGCCAATATGGTTTCATTTATTTACATATAAATTGAATCAATATTTGTTAACTATTTGATTATGATTTATTTAGTGGTTTATGATATTTAATTTTCAATTTTTTCCAGTGGCAATACTGGCAACTCCTTAAATACTGCCACGAGTCTGGTCTGTCGATTTGTTGTGTTCATGTAGTTGTTGTGTCATGTGATGTCCCATGTTTTTGTTCCATGTGCTTCTGTTTACGTCAGCAATTCCTTTGTTCAGTTTTCCGGCCATTCATCAGTTCCACCTGTGTCGCACCCCTGTATGTATTCAGTTTAATCATGTCTTGTGAAGTTATACCCCTAAATTCAGTTTATCTATTGTCCGGTATTAAATTGCCATCATCTCCTGTGCGAGTTCTTGTTCTTGGCCTGTAAGTGGTTTTGTGTAAATAGCAAAAATATGTGTTTTTGATAATTCCGGTGATTCATGCGTTTGTGAGTGAGCAACCATGAAAAATATTATGCATAGAATCACTAAATATATATATATTATATTATATCATACATTATTGCATACAAAATTGCACACTTCCATATTACATAGTACACTAAAACAGTATGCAAGCCGAGTAGTAAGTCTGAATTCAAAGAATTTGAAAAACCATATGTGAGAAGTAGCTGGATGACCTACTACTTTCGGCAAGATTCTGAAGTGCGGATAGCATCGGATGGACGCTACGCTATCCCATGATGCACCGCGAGAGAATTCATGAAGTGATGCAACTGATGCGGGTAGGTCATGTGAGGATGACAAAATGCCGGATGTGGTACATCCAAGTTCCATTCATACTGTATAGAACATACTGTTTAGAACGTATTTTTCTAATGGCCAAATAGTTTGTTTAAATTCAAATGTAGTACCTACTGAGTAGTAGGCGATTTCAGATGCAGCCAATGTGAGAGTGAAACGAGGTGCAAAAAATGATATGTAATTTTCTAAAATGAAAACAAGAAAAAAAATATATATGTTTTTTCACCACTAATGCTCATCTTGCACCAGCTTTAAGTACAATATTAAAATTATAAGAAAAATGTATATTATTATTTAAATACAGTACGTTTTTTCCTTAAAGTGGAAATTGATATATAAAATAATGTAAACTTGACAGACTCCACTTTAACATTATAAATTTATCATTACTATAAGGATGTGTGACTAAAACCTTTACGTTGGCTGTTATTAAGCAGTCAGCATAAAGTTCTTATAAAAAAAATACATCTTGATCCCAAATGATTGAAAAAAATTATAAACCCATTTCAAATTTGCCTTTTCAATGAAATATACTAAAAATGTATATGTTCAAAAGTAGTATGTTCTTAGAGAAAACCAATATTTGTTAGAAATTCTAATCAGGCTTTAGAGCATTTCATAGCACTGAAACAGCATACATTAGGGTTACAAATGACCTGCTCATATTGACATCTCTCTGTTAATGTTGATGGATATCAGTGCTGCATCTGAAACTATTAATTATAGCATTCACCTAGATAGGCTTAACAATGATGTTGGTATTACTGAAATTGCATTGACTTGGTTCAGGTCTTACCTGTTGGAACATTATCAATTTGTATCATTAAAGAAAAGACATCATACTGATCAAAAGTACGCTGTGGCAATATCATTAAATAATCAAGTTAAAGTTAGTTTCTACTGTTTTGCCAACAATACCTGTATACTGTATTCTCACAACCTAATGTGCATAAAACCTTTAAGCTGGCGGTCATTAAGGCTCTTAAGGCAGTTTAGAATAAGGGTTTATTTTGGTAACTCGGACGTCCTGGGGCGCTGTTTTTCCACATGTCAATGTTTATCAATAGATTACATCAAAATGGACATGAGTAATCTTGACAATTTGTGCACCAGTTTAAAACTACAACCCTCGAGCAGCCTTTGCAGCTAGTTGTTTTTCAATGGGAAGCTTATAAAGAACGTATTTGATAACGTAATTTGTGAATTGCGAGGTCCCGGAACAGATGGATCCGGCATGATGGAGAGGTGTCGCGCACGAAAGTTGAGAGCGGGGTGGGGAGGCGGGGGTTGCTGCGGTGGATGGCGGAGGGGTGTCGTGGATGAAAGTGAGCGGGACTGGGACAAAAGTGAAGAGGGTTGGGGAGTCGCGGAAGAAAATGAAAGTGAACAGCGGACGGGTGAGGAGGGGGATCGGTAAAATGAGATGCCGGATCAGATTTCAGAGGTGCTGGATCAGATTTCAGAGGTGCCGGATCCGGATCCGGCGTGTTCTGGCACAAACAACTAAACAACAAAAACAACTAAATCAACCAAGTAGGATCTGAAGGAGCACTTGGTAATTAAAGACAGATGCGTTTAATAAAGGTTGCAGCTGAACTCTGCAAGAACAGGATTGGGTACCCCTGTTTTAAATCTATTCTATTTATAACATATTCTAAGATGTAAATTAATAATTATATATCAAATGAAAATGTGAACTCAAAATAAAAGCTAGCTTATTATGAACCTATTAGAATAAAAAAAAAGAAAATGTGATTATTCGCTATGGAAAGCAAACAAATAGGCTAACCATCATGCCTTTTAAGGGCATGACTCAAATCATGACCTATATTGTCTTGTATAACTGTGAATATCTAGAGAATATATATATATATATACACACACACACACAGTATATATATATATATATATATATATATATATATATATATATATTTATATATATATATATATATATATATATATATATATATATACATACATACATACATACACACACACACACTTGCAATTTAGAAATTGCATTGTAGTATTTGAAAATATTTTCACACAGAGTAATGCTTAATTTAAATGCTTGTTGTTCTGTTTATTTATTGTTATTATTAATATTTTGTAATTATTTTATAATTTTGGTTAAAAAAATATTAAATAAACTTTATTGCTAATAAATCATTAATCACTTTTGGGTGACATCACCATACAGCTGCCCCCCCCCCCGCCCCGCTTTTAAAATGGTTGCTATGCCCCTGATAACAACACACACACGCATTCATATATCATATTCATATATCATGGCTTATTTTGAAAGGTAAGAGTCCAGAGAAAAACATACCATCAAGCACATTTAGTCCACTGATACAATAGTGGATGGTTATTCATTTGTTTATGTCACCATTTCTGCCGGAGACCTGGTTCACCTGCTTTACCATGTTACTTACACGCGAAAACGGCATCTTTGTAGTAAAAGGCAACTCGATGTCATAGCTTACAGTGTTACAGATAAAATGAGACCACAAACTGAATAAAAAGTCAAAGTTATAGTTACTAAAATCTAAACAAAGCCGCGTGTTTGACCTGCATTGACTGCCATCCGATCAGTAACAGTACTTCCTACTTCTTACTTAGTTTGACTGATGGAGAATTAACCAATGGCTGCATGATATATTCAATATATGAACATCTATTGGTCGTGGCAGAATTATTTGCACTCTCTTTGCTGTCACTGGCTCAGTAATCTGTCAATCATCACGCGATGCACCTGCCCCCTGCTGAACAAGCTGCTAACAGTTCAGTGTTGCCAACTTAGTGACTTTGTCGCTAGATTTAGCAACTTTTCAGACCCCCCTAGCGACAAATTAAAAAAAAAAAGCAACTAGCGACAAATCTATTGACTTCTAGTGATCTAGTGTGTTACTGAAGATTTTTATAGACTGTCGTTTGTCCATTACTGTACCGTTCCTACTCTTCTCAACGAGCTGTGGGTGATGCCGCCGGCCCCTCCTCCGCCTCAGAGCACTGACAGGCGGCCCAGTCCTCATACAGCAGCCTCTCCCACCTGCAGCCTGACAGCAGGTCACCCCTCTGCGTACCGACGGAAAATGATTTAACAGTGTGAAGGTATTTGCCTTGTATAGTCAAACCGGTCTGCTTCTCCTTTATTTTAACAATTTAATTTGACCGTTTATTATTTTCTTGTTTACAATCAGAGATGTTTTAAGAGATGTTTTAAGTGAGAGTTTCAGAACTTAGTCTGAGTTTATTACGTTTGAGCGATTACTGCAAATTCACTACTCATCTCTAATGATATACTGTATTCAAACAGCAATAAATTTAGTTAAATTGACATGCTTACATAAAGCGTAGGGCAAATATAAATACCCCATTTATTTACCATAGGCTGTTAAACAAACAGAAATGGTAAAACGCGATGACGTCAGTAATATGCAAATTAGCGTGTGAAGTAAACTTATTGGTTAACTAATAAACTAGTGCATGTGATTTAAATCAATAGGAAATGGCAAATTTTGCACTCGAATTTGGGAATCTTTCTCACGTAGCGGATCCTTTCATTCTTCTCTAATTCACCAGCATCAAAGCAGGTCAGACTGTAGTATTTGAATGCCGTCTTTTGGAGAATAATGGATGCTTTAAAGAGTTGGATCTAAGTTGTTCAAAGGTAAAGTTGCTTATAACCAGAGAACAAAATATGTCCTGGTTTTTAAAAAGTTTTAACTTCGTAATTTAAGTAAATATTTTCACAGTATTAAGGGTATTGATTTGAAGTAAGTTTGAGTGTTTGTCTAATATCTCATGGTTTGTATTGTGTAAAGTGTGTGCACATATACATAGAAAATAATTATTAACAAAAAAAAAAAAAAATATCTGTTCAGGATGTTTATTACAAGAGCAAGTAGTTTTAATGGATGATGTATATGAAATTGAGGGCACTGTGATAAATCGCTATACATCATGTACCACATGCACTGAAAAATCTGAGGCAAGATTTAAAGAACTTAATTCTGCTTCATCAACAGTAAATTAAATTAGAAAATTCTGCCGTGACAAGCGTTTGACACCAAAGATGCAGGAGTTGAAAGAGCAAGAATTGATCCAGAAGGAAAAGAAGTTTAAAACTGCATATGAGAGTTGGAAGATCCTTGTAAGAGATGTTCGTTTCAAACTGAAGCATGAGTGTTCTGAAAGTGATTGGTATGATATGATGGATTGGGTTGAGAAGAAAGAGTCTGAGTTGAGAGGGTTATATGATAATATTCGATTGTTGTACCAAGTCAAGAAATTAGGAGGAAAATTGATGCATGTTCAGCTGCTACTGCAGATTTGCTGAAGATAATGAGGGTACGCTTGGTGGAAGATGGCATGGAGTTTGATGCTGAAGCTGAGAAGGCAAGATTGCGCATGCTGCGGGACTGTGAGTATGCGAGGTCCATTTATGGATCTACAGTGTCTAGAGCTACAGCTCTTATTAATCATTCAAAACCCCTTTCAGAATCTTTAAGCATTTCTGTTAAGAGAGCAGAGGCTGCTGCTTTGTTGGCCGCAAAGAAAGCTGAGATTGAAATGTAGGCCGATATCGATGAGCAAAGGCAGCGATTAAAGTAACTCAAAAAAATCATAGAGATGTTGAGGTCATGGAAGCAAGATTTCGAGTGTACACTGAAGAGGAGTCAAGAATGAACAGCCAGCAATGTGGTTCAGCCTGCGCGGATGTGAGTAACCCTATTCTCCTTGTCTCTAACACACGAGATTTGGATAAACAAGACCCAGAAAGTAAAGTATCTGTCACACACACATTACAAGAGTCAATGGCCTTATCCAAGCTTTCTGTTCCAGAACCCTTTGTATTTTTCGGTGACCCACTTAAGTTTATAGAATGGAGCATAACGTTTAAGGCTCTTATAGAAAGACGGTGTCCAAATTCAGCAGACAGGCTCTACTATTTTCAAAGGTTTATTGATGGTGAAGCCAAATCAGTTCTGGAAGGCACCTTTTATAGAAAAGATGAACAAGCTTATCAGCAAGCATTAGAAAAGTTAAATTCCAGATATGGTCACTCCTTCATGATGCAACACGACTTTAGAGAGAAACTTGGTAAATGGCCTAAGATTGGTGCATCCGAATACATCAAATTAAGAGAGTTCAGTGACTTTTTGCAAACATGCAGTGATGTCATGCCGCACGTTAAGAGTCTTAATGTGTTGAACGACTGGGAGGAGAACCAGAAGATAATGCTTAAACTTCCCAATTGGGTGACAAATAGGTGGAACCGCTATGTCACAGAACTAGGGGTGTAACGATACACCAAAGGCACGATTCGGTTTGGTTCACGGTTTTGGAGCCACGGTTAGGTTCGGTTCGGTTTCTGTTTGCTGTGGGGTTAGGGTTGATGTCATCTTAACAGCAATGCTAAGGAACAATAGATTCACTTAATAACAAGAACAACTAAACTTTTTCTTTATTAACTTTGCCATCACATTTTTAGTACAGTCTATCAAAAAAGTTTTGTTTAAGTAAACAAAAAAAAAATTTAATAAATAGGCTACCTCCAATATAGACTAGTCAGAAAAAACAATTCTCTTTAGTGCAGCCATCTTAAGAAAGTAAACTCAAATTAAATAAATAACTGCAGTGTAGACAGAAAACAGGCTTGTCCTCTCTAAGGAACTTTGGAATATTCAATTAAGTTTTAGGTTCTTCTTCAAAAACGCCATAATGTCCACATTCTTAGGTGAGAGGCTTGATCTCTGTACAGACACAGACAAAGTGATGCTCATTTTTAATTATCTAAGTTTTCATTTAGATAGATAGGTTTCCGTTTAAATTAATGAAAAAAATATACATATAATGTGTTTGTAAAGTGTTTTTTACATTACATATTCACCAGTAAAATACATTGCAGTTTTGTCTGAAACTAATGTTACGGTATTATAATTCTGTAGGTCCGCCTTCACCACAGCTGATTGGTCAGTAGACCGATCTATAAAAGGGCGCTATTTTCCTTTGATCTCGTTTTTCGTGTATTTTGCTTACATGATTATGATTTTCGTTGTTTTTGCTTAACTTTCGTTTGGGCAAAATTATTTTGCATTACTTTTGCCCATTTTGAGAAATTTTGTTGTGTTTTTGGTACATTTTTATTTCGATTGATTTGTTTGTCCTGAAGTAAAGTGAAACGACCATAAATTCCAGCAAGATAAAGTCATTGTATGTTGTATGCAGAACCATAGACCTTTATCTATAAATGAAGTATAATTATGGAAACTGTGTTCATCCTAACTGAAAGCTATTTGTCATGTTTGCTGGCCTCACGCATCACGCACCTGTCAGTCAGTCAGCATGTCACCTTAAAGGGTTAAACAAATAACGCACAGCACTACTAGGATTACAGAAAAGTACCTTTTAATACGTTTTGGTGCAATTATATCCTGTTATTTAAAAAAAAAAAAACAACTGAATGCTTTGATTGAGAAGCTGTAATGTAGTCGTAGCGAGATGAATTTTGGTGTGGCGCCCCGCCATGAAAGAAAGAATGTAGCGGAAACCATGTGACATGACATGAACTTGGAAAATACTAATTTTAGAATATAATATTTAGAACAAAAGCCCATCATTACTAATACAATTTAATCAAATGTGATAAAATAAAGATGTGCTTAAATTTGGTTCAATTAGTTAGAGACAAGTGACGTCATCCTCAACAATGGGCAGCAGGGGACGTGAGAGTATCGCGGTACGCCACGAGAGTTTCGCGATACGTATCGTGATTGGTGTATCACGATATTTCGGTTCGGTTTGTAGTATCGTTACACCCCTACACAGAAAAGTTGGACTTGGATAAAGTTTACTCAAGCTTCAGCACTTTTGTTTCATTTATCTCAAAGGAAGCATGCATGGCATGCAATTCTGTGTCATCTTTGTATGCATTGAAGATCTGATGGGAAGTCACTAAAGGAGATAAAGCATCCCAGAATAAGCTCGTTGGCAACCACTATGGACAATGTAGATACAGCATGTGATTTGGCTGTTACTAGCCAATTTAAGGAGTCCAATTCAAGCAGTACATTAGTGCTTTGTGCAAGTTCAGTCAAATGTTTGTTTTGTGGAGAGGGACACTCAATCCATAAATGTCAAGATCTAATGGAGAAGCGTGCAATGGAAAAGAAAAGGTTTATCATGGATAATAAGTTGTGTTTTGCAAGCTAAAGAAAAGGACATTTCTCGAAGGACTGTAGAAGCAGGGCCATATGTGCTGTAAGCAAGAGGTGCCACCCCGCTCCACTACATGAAGATCGTCAGATAACGGACAAGCCGACTTCTCAGAAAGTTTTGCAAGCTGAAGAAAGTGCATCTTCCTTATGTTGTATGGATGGTGGAGAAGGAGGTTTAACATCTATGAATGTTCCTATATGGTTGTCTTCATCTAATTCTGAGTCTGAAATCCTTGTAAATGCTTTATTAGATACTCAAAGTAGTCACACTTTCATTGATCAAGGGGTATGCGAGCGATTGCGGGCACCAACAGATCCAGTAAAGTTGAAGCTTTCCACTATGTTGGGAAAGGATTCTATTGTAGAGAGCCAGAGAGTTTGTGGACTCCAAGTTAGAAGGTTCTTTTCAGATAGTTCCTTCTCTTTGCCTCCTGCTTATACAAGGGATTTTATTCCCTTTGAATGCACACATGTTCCTACCTGTGAAACAGCTAAATGGTGGAGACATCTAGAAAAGATTGCTGACGAAATGCCTGCACAAATGGATTGTGGAGTAGGTCTTCTGATTGTTTATGATTGCTCTAGAGCACTGATCATCAACTGGCCCGCTGAGCCGTTCAATCCGGCCCGTAACTGGATTCCAAAATTGTGAGGATCTAAAAGAAAACAGTGGTCCACACTAGGGCTGTGCAATTAATCAAAATCGAATCGCAATCGAGGATGCGATATGACGTATATTATTTTATCTCTCCCGTTCAGAACAAATGCATGACTGCCGTCTGTGTGTGACAGTCGTCTGTGTGTGACAGCCTTACTAGCCAATCAAGTGAGCACACTTTTGTACTGCCCAATCAGAATTGTGCAACCGAACTATACGAAACGCACACAATAACAAACAGGAAAGCGCGAACGGCTACATGAGGAGCATCTTGCTAAAAAGCAGGGGCGTAGATTTAGCATAGACGAAGGGGACACGGAGGGGGACCAACTATTGAAATGTCCCCACCAATAATTTTATTCACTTAAAAAAAAAAATCACACTGTCAATATTAACCTAGATATGTTAACCTAGAAAGGCGGTGCCTTTCCCTGCTGTCATGTGAGAGGCTGTAGCTGCGTTCAGGTAAGCAGCGCCTAAACAGCAGATGAATTTCCCGTGCAAGAATGAGGTGTGTGTGAGGTCTGTGACACACACAGGTGAGGATGGCAGCAGCTAAAAAGGACATGAAGAGCTTTTTTCAACGAAGTCACATAAACTCGAGTTCGCTACTGAATGAGTCCATCATGATAATCATGGCGTTAATGCTTGTGTTTACCCCGCTTTAGCGTAGAATAAACAGCTAAATACAAAAGTATATGATCCCTGCCTGCCAGTTCTCCTGATCTCTCAGAGTAGCATGTGCAATTTCGGTTGAAACAGTTTGTCAAAAAAACTACAGCCTGTGCTCCATCTTTTATATATACTTATGATACATGTTTCATTTGCACTATGGCTAAAATAAACGGAAGTCTTTATTAAACTTTCTCTTTATCAGTAAGCTTTTGGGCTATTTTGGGTATTTCCGCCTAAATCTGGCCTTCCGATTTCAAAAGCTTCCCATAACCATATGCAGAGGAGTAAATACAAAAGTTTGGTATCATTTTAAAGGAAACCCTTTGAAATTTCATAAAATACTGTTGAAATTGATTACAATTATTGTATATATTGTCGGTGTTATAATAAACACACAAAAAAGGCGCTTTTTTTTTATAAACTGAAGTTTGAAAATGTGTAACTCAGGCCTTGAGTGCCCCAGCACCCTGGAACCAATTTCATTTCTTTTCAGCAGGTGTCAGTAAACACAAGAAAAAAGAAATTTCTCTCTACAATAACATATGCAAGAGTTATTCTATTCCAACTGCAAGGAGGAAAAATGGCAAAAAAAAATTTTATTTCCGCCTACCTATTTTGAAGTCTCCCCATACTCACATACAATACAATAAACGCAATATCTCAATGTCATTTTAAAGAAAACCCTTTGAAATTACAAAAATAACTGATGTAAGTGATAAATATTATTATATATGTTGTGTGTCCTATGATGAACCACCTCAACACAAACCGCTTTTAGTTTTTTGTTCTAAAGCCAGCCTTTGAAAGTGCATAACTCAGGCCCTGTGTGCTCTATCAAACTTCAGGTAGTTTTGTATGTTACTAGCATATGTCAGCAGGCACTAGAAAAAAAATAATTTTATCTTTACCATGTAGTATGCAAAAATTATTTTAGTTCAACCGAAGGGTGGGATAACGCAACGTTTCTGTAATTCAAATCACCAAGTTTCCTACCTGTCAAAAGTGAAAAACAAGATACTACAAGGCTTATTATCACAGAAATCCTAATTTTACTTCTTGATAACCACAATAAATAACACTATATATAAAAAAGCAAATGACACAGTAGTACTTTTTTCCCTTTTATTTTTCAATGATCAAACGGCCTTCACACTATAAATGTTACATAAATAATGTGCAAATGTATATAAACTGCAATAATCAACATATAAAAAAAAGAGTATAAAAAAGTTTTAGAAAAGTAATAAAAGGTGGAGACATTTACCTAAAAGTCTAACAAATAATCAAAAAATTCCTTTAGTAAAAAAAGTGACAATTTGTAAATTATAATAATAATAATAAATAAATAAAAAAATTTAACTGTGCAAACATTTATTAAAAAAAAACACCTTATTGGCAAAAAAACTTGTTTACAGGGGAAAAAAACTCCTTGGCCAAAAAACTAAATAAAAACAAACCTTGTTTACAGGGGGAAAAAACGCCAACTTCCCTAACCAGAGCACCCCTCCCCATGTTGAAGATCCAGTCTGCCCAGAAGGAGAGAGGCTTGCAGTGAGCCACCATCAACTGTTGAGTGTAACACAAACAGTTTATATGAATGTTTTAATCCAGACATTACGAGTTAGTAAACATCTGGATACTTCTTTTCCCGTCATTTGTGACAAACACAAATAAGCCAGCGTGCAAGGTGCATTGCGCAATGGAGAAAAAAAAAGATGTCTAGCAAGCGTGATCATAAATTATACATTGTGATACAAATAAAATATTTCAAAAACTTTTGAATTGGGTAAACATATACTTGTCCAGATCTGGATCTTCTCCTTCGATGAACGCGGCTTCACTCGCCGAATCCAAGCTTGCGTCATTTTCAGAATTCGTGTAGAGTTGATCTGATTCTTCTAAAACATAATTTGTCCCGACAAAAACCTTCTTTTAGGGTTCCTTTCCCTTTTTAGAAGCCATTTTCAGAGTTTTGAACGAGCCTGTATGCGTTGAGATACGGATACTCGGACCTGTGTTTACGCAGGGCTCTGTTTACGCACACCTCTTCCTATTCCCTCGACATAGTGTAAATTAAGTGTAAATTATGTGTAAATAACTTCGCTACAGTACAACAAATATCAAAGTGATGTATATCAGCTGAAAATAGACATTCCAAGCTTTCATCCAGTACCATGCATTTGATGTTATTGATACAGACAGACCTTTAAAACTACAGTCATTGTCCGATGACGTCCTTTATTTCCGGTACAGGTCATGCAGAGTTCAACTAAACACTCTTTTAACATTACACTTGTAAGATGGCTTTTAACCTCTTTTCTATGTCAGATCCTGAGAGCTGATATGGAATTTCATGAGATGCAATAAAAACAATCTCTCGGGTCTAAGAAGATAAGGATTACAGATTTCCCACTGTTCTATTTTAATCACTATTGACCATCCAAACATAGGTGTGGACTGCCAGCAAGCACAGAGCTTACCAGGGGGTAATGCGAGAAAGATCCCCCTCTCATTTCACCTCAAGCCCCCTTCTTGACCTTTAAGCTACCTTTCTCCATAATACACAGTCCACATAAAATGCTCAAGGTTTTAATATGATGTTTGTTATAGCACTGTATTCATGTTTGGTATCATTTTAAATGTCTCTGTGTGATTGGTAAAGTGGTCTTAATTTCTCTATGATATTTCATTTTTATATGTTGATTTGGTTTTTGACTTTGATATAATCTTTGCCAGATGTTTCCCCCCTCTCTAGAGATGATTAACATCTCAAAGTAACCAGGCAAGAGTCTCTGTGACGCTTTTATTGTCTTGAATTTATGACTGTTTGTTCTGAGTGGGTATAAAAGGACAGGTGTGAAACTGCTCGGGGGAACTCTTGTAGTCAAGACCCCCATTGCAGGCACGCATTTGTGCTGTAATGTATTTCTCAGGTCAGGTATGCATCTTTAATTCTGTAATCTATATTTGAGTTAATGGATGTTATATTGTTACAGATATCATCTCTGAATTGGCTTGATGATTGTTTTATTATATAATTGGCATTATACAATTTTACCTGACGAATAAAATGTTAAGTTTTGACTCATTCTGAATTCTCCTGAAATCTTTTATATCCAGTAGATTATGTGAAGTCATTTTCGCTACCTTTATGATCGGCATAATTTTGGAATTTTTTAGACCTATAGATTACACGCAGTATTGCACGCGGTATCATAGAGATCTTTTAAATCCTTAACCACTGGAACTAGCAAGTGCGGATCTTGAATTAAGTGAGATGTTTCTTTTGGCATGTGTTAGTATTGTACAACCAGCCTAATTAAATATTAATTCATCCCGTATCCTCTGACTAATTTCAGAGTGCCGGAATACTGCTCGTGAGAAAAAACGCAAAACCCGGGGAGTGGAACTCTGTGCGGCGGATTGGCCAGTAATGAACGTATAAATTGAAGAGTATGGGAACAGATAGATCAAAACTCTAAATTAAGTCATAAATGATTATTGTGATCTGTTCCTATAATTAGAAATACAGTCTAAATATTACGATCACTTAAAAATGGAGTCAGATAAAGTTCGGAGCTAGAAAATGAGTATAAATAAACTCTAATAAATAACAGAATTCTTTTCAGAAGCACTGGAAAAGACTTACATGCATTTAACCTTCGACCATGCTGTTAGTTTCGTCATTGGGCTAATAGATGGACTTTTACACACTGTCAGGCCTGTAGCCAGCCTTTTGAATGGGTTATCGTTGCAGTTATTCACCTGATTTTCTATTTAATTATGAGGTATAAATATTACATTTTAGTGACATTTTAAGAACAAATTTGTGTTGCATTATCTTTTTGATGTACCAAAATATATTTTAAACAATTTTGTCAAATTGCTTATCACACTATTTTACTATTTTAAGTGTTTATTTACAAATGGCCATTTAAACTGTAAGTTTATTATTAGTTTTATAAAAAATAAAGAAAATTTATAATAAACAAATATGAAAATATACTTTTAATATACAAATTTATTATCTTTTATTACACACACAAATATATAAGTACAATTTCAGAGATGTTTGCTAATATAAGTTAATATATTTTAAGCTCCTTTTTTAACTAACACTCACTGCATTTTAGCAGTAAGAAGCTAAAATACAGATTATAGAATTATTGACTTAACTACAAAATTAAATCGCAAATCAAATTGAAATCTGTCAAAAAAAAAAAAAAAACGCAATTAGATATTTTCCCCAAATCGCACAGCCCTAGTCCACACTATTAAAGCAACTAAAAATAACAACAACTGAGTCTCTTATCAGAATAACCACCATTTATGACTATATTTAGGCTACACTTCGAAATGAGGACAGACTCAGACAGACTATGCGGCGTTAAGCATTTATTGTTTCAAACAGATGTTCTCAGATTTTTATTAGATTTTCTTCGTGGGGGTCCGGCCCCCAAGGAGACTGTCTGGTAAAACTCTGGCCCTCTGATAAATATAGTTGATGACCCCTGCTCTAGAGGGTTGGCACCTCGACAGGTCATCAGTGGAGGTGATGAAGAGCCGTATGCCATCAAGACTGACCTGGGCTGGAGCATTGTAGGGGATAATCCACACTGTATAAAGGTGAATGTGACTGGCTTATGCCATCATATATCAATCCAGGAGCTTCCTCCCATGACACCTGCTGCTGTCATCAGATCGTTGGAATTGGATTTTGCAGATACTCAATTGGGAGAGAAGATCATATCACAAAAAGATGTTCAGTTTCTGCACATTATAACAGAAGGTATTCATCAGAATGATGGTGGCCATAATAAAAGTCTTGCATTAATACGATTAAAGCACCTTAAATGGAAACACTGCCCTGGCAAGTCATCAAAACCCTTCAAAAAGAGGAAGATGTCACCAGGGAAGGGCCGTCCACCCCATAATAAGAGCTTTAAGTCTGCTGACTGGGGAAAGAAAGCTTACGGAAAGCAGTTTGGGCATGAGAAAATACTGGGAGGAGGAAACAGTTTTAAAAAGAGTGGAAGTGGCACGAAATTCCTTTGGAAAAGTGAAGTGGTTGTCTAGGATGGGTAACTGCAGTCTGGAGAAATGGGCCTGGCCAAAGGTAGGGGCGTGGTAAAAGGTTTTTTATTGGTCAAAGTTTTATTCTGGTAGGGGCGTGGCAAAAGGTTTTTCATTGGTCAATGGTTTTCTTTAAGGTCAAATGCGTTGGCCAATCAGCAATCACCAAACGCTTGAACAATGGCAACTGTAAAGCTGCGATCACACTAGAGTTTGATAATGCGAAATTCTGTCGTGCGGCGCTGCGAAAAGGGGCGGGATTAAACAAGATGATTAGAGATTTAAAAAAGCAGGCGATTGGTCCATGTTTTAAATTTCTGTCCAGAGAGGTCATGTTTTGATCCTCTATTGGTCTCACGCAGTCAAGTGATGCAATTTCGCAGGACAGAGTTCACCAAGCTTGAACTTTGCACCGCAGCAACCTGCGAAACTTGATGCATGACCTTGCGTTTCAGCACTGAGGTAAACGCGTACATATGAATGGAAGTCTATAGGGAGAAAAGTCCAGTTTGACCGCAGCTTAAGACGTGACGGTGACAGCTGTAAACAGATGTAAGATTTATGATTAAAACTGGTTGGTAAATTGTTTAGGTGTCCGTTTTGTGCCAATATTTTGAGACCTCTACACATGATACACACTCATCTGCAAAGTCACAAACATCGAATAGTTCATCACGAACGTAAGTACCCATTATTTTGCAGTATGCATTTTAAGATCATTTGTTTGGGTCATATGTGATGACGATCCCACATAGAAATATGTCATATGCCAATGTGTAATAAAAAAATACATTATGATTAATTGCGGGTGGGTCGCGGGCATAGCAGTTAACCAGCAAAAAAGCAGAGAGTGGACTTCACAGAATGTGAAGATGAGAGAGACGCCCAAAATAATGGATGAAGTGCAAGAGTACTGTGCAAACTTTCAGTTAGAGGAGTCATCAGAGAAAAATCTGCTATCATTCTTGGAGAAACAAGATCACTTATTTACACGACTGCAGCGCCTTGCAAGGAGAAGCTTATGCATTCTTGCAACAAGCGGTGTGCGCAAACTCTCATTTAGTGCAGCCCCAATCGAGTAGGCTAGATGCTATTCTATTTTTGCACAGTGCAAAGAAAAATGCCAAGTAAACATAACATAGCTGCTGTTTAGGCTGAAGTGGCACCGTTTTTGTTATCTTTTTCCTGTATATGTAAAAGCTAAATCTGCTTTTAATAACGAACGATCCACAGTGACCTATCATCTCGCTTAAAACAAAGAATTAGAATTATTAAAGTGTCGATCGGGTGCGGGTCGGGTGCGGAAGGATATATCCTATATATCAGATAAAATAATATGTGCGGGCGGGTGGATGATTAGAATGAAGGAGCGGATTCGAGTGACATTTCAGCTGATCCGCGCATCTCTAACGCTCAGACAAGCTGGTCTCTCCACATCAGATGAGGAATTCTGAAACTATTGTGGAGTTTTTGGTATTAAGTCTTTTTTTAATTCAATACATCTATATTTGAAACTATTTTTAGTTTTTAGTTTTTTTTTTTAAATGTGTGTGTTTTCATTTCAAATAAAAATAAAGTTATATTGACCCCACACTGGCTATTCTAATTGTTGCTCTTTTTAATATCTATAGTTCTACACTGTTAAAAGTTGTCCCGTTAAAAAACAGTAAGTTACTGGCAGCTGCAGTTGCCAGCAATGTACTGTTATTTTACAGTATGTTGCTGTAAAAATACATGGACTACATTGATATACACAATACTCAAGTGAATTAATTTTTTTCATCGAAAGCGACTGCCTCAAATTGGCCAACTTCTGTATGAGTTTATGAAGTAATGTGCTATATATGCTTAGAAGCATACTTATAATAAAATGACTTATTTTAGTTCATTTGAAAAGTTCCTTTTAACCCAAATGTCTTAAATTTCACA
This sequence comes from Danio kyathit, assembly GCA_903798195.1. Lineage (NCBI taxonomy): Eukaryota > Metazoa > Chordata > Actinopteri > Cypriniformes > Danionidae > Danio > Danio kyathit. Next base: position 30,123,626 of record LR812543.1, read on the forward strand.
GCAGCACACAAACATGTAAAGCTGGAATGAACACAGAGAGATGCTTACTGCATCAGCAACTAAACAGCCACTGTCTTTAAGTAAAGAAACATGCAGAATAACATCAGCAGTTCATTGTTCATCTTTGACTTAAACACTGGCTCTACTCTCCTCCACAACGGTGAAACACAGAAGAAATTTGCTTCAGGTTTTACAGTTATATACTGTTTTTTCCTTGATTTAATGGTAAACTACTGGCAGCTGTGGTTGCCAGCAATCTACTGTTTTTTACAGTCTACTTCCGTAGTTTAAAATAACATCATATTACTGTTAAAATACATTTTTACACTGTGTTTTTACCTCTCACACCTTTAACCCTTTAAACCCCAGAGCAAATACCTCAGTTTTAATTGAACACTTCCAAGTGTCCACACTTCTGAGTGTTCAAGAAACATGGAGCAAAGCTGAAGTAAATGAACTAATTAAATGACTAATTAAATGATAATTGAGGATTAGCGATGAACACATGAAGAAATACTGAAGGGAAAAACAGAACAGTATGAAGAACAGAACATAAAGTAACAAAAAACTGAAACTTCAGTCACAGCTTTGTAAAGAAAAAAAATTAACCTGAAGGTCAACAAATGATTAAATCATTAAAATATCAGCAGATGACTAAACAACTCTACAAGATGACTAAACAAACTCTACACTCCACTCATTGTGGAGTGGGTTCCTGCTTGAACACTTGAATAAATCTTTATATACATTTAAAGTAATGTCAGTTAGCACTTTGCAATTAATATATTTTTTCCCCTCAAGGTCTCCTTAGGAATGAAAAATACCCAGAAAAGTATAGAGCTTATATAGGGCATCTGTACTCTGTTGAATGCAAATATAGTAAGTTATCAATTAAAAAAAACAATAAAAAAGTTGCTATTTTACACACACACACACACACACACACACACACACACACACACACACACACACACACACACACACACACACACACACACACACACACAATACTTCGCTGCATCATAGAGCAAACCAGATTACTGGCATGAAATTTAACAGGTATGCAAGTCATGCAATTTACAAAAATGACCAATAGAAGTCTGTTATTGGTACTCTGCTGGCTGATTTTCATGTTCATTCTAATCGCGAGCCGTTTATGTTTCATTTAGTGTGTAGTATTTACCACGGTTTGTGTTTTTCTGTCATTTCAAAAGTCACTTTACTTTCACTTTGTCACAGTTATTAAATCAGTGTGTTAGTGGGGCAGTACAGTAGGCTATGTGTGTGTGTCAAACATTTTGGTGAATTACATTTGTTTGGGCTAGTTATATATTTGAAAGAAAGAGAAAATGTTGACTTTAGCGATGACGAGGCTTCATTTAAACGGCAGAAGATGCCGTCTCACAACAAGGGGAAAATGCCTCACAGCAGCTGTTTTCCATCCTATTAGATCGCATTTTTTTTAATGATCGCATTTTTTGAATGATCAGTCCAGGAGGTGGCACTGATCGACAACAGTATTAGTTCAAAGATGATAAAAGCAGGTAAAATAGATTAAAACTATTGTTTCAAAGCTGTCCAAATGTGACTGTTTATACGCAAAAGCTGCCGATCGGAAGTTCTTAGCATTCTCCTTGCGCACACACGCAAAGCATAATGGGTAATTTTGCGTTCTAAGAAAAAGGTCTATACACACTGTAATGAATGGAGGAAGATCAAACACATTTCATTGTCAGATAAAGTTTTTATGAAGCTCATGGAAAACCCACAAACTCCCCTTCCGGGAATTTCATAAGAGCTCGTCACATTACCTCCACATTTTACAGCACCATTATTGTAGAATTCTTCAGAAGTTGTAAAAATTTCCAGGTTTGAGCTGACAGTCTTCATAATGTGGTAAGAAGAGTTGTAACAGTGAATGATAATGCTTTTCAGGATCTTTTGTTGGTGAAAATCTTGAATATCTGATAACTACAGGTGCAGTTCTAGTTATCTTCATCATATAACTGCAGTTCTTGTTAGGATTAATTAACTTCTTCTGAGAAGCCTTTTTGTAAAGAAATGTCTGATTTGGACATTATCCTGTTTTCAGAGCAAAAAGTTGCAAGACGCTGAATTTCAAACTCTTGCGCGTTTGATCTATTTTTGTACCTGTCTACTAGACTAGTCATCCAAACGCTATTTTTTTTTTCACCAGACTGATAATCTTTGATTTTGAAAACCCGAAGAGACAATCTCATCTTCAGGGTTCAACCCAATTGGAATAAACTGAACTTTATGAGAACATTCTTTTAAGTGCTTACCTATCAGTCTAGGCTGCCTCTTGAGCAGAAATTTCTCTTTTGTGCAGATATACGCTTCTTCGTGTGCACAGACGGAGGGACGGGGAGTCTGGTTGAAAACAGTGGTCAGTGCGCGGTTAACGCAAACTTAACGTGAACTTGCACCAGATCGCAGAAATACCGCACATATGAGTTGGTAAAGCACTTTAGGCATTTAATCACTTGCTTTCTGACACACATAGGCCTGCTGTAAATGACCTGCAGCAGATCTAATTTCTAATTCAAGTAATTCCAAATCATATATTTAAAATACAAGTTTATATTTCAAAGATATACAAATATGTCATCTGTACATCCAACTTCCAATTTGCAACTGGCAAAACTTTCAAAATGTATAAAATATTAAAATTATTAATTATATATATATATATATATATATATATATATATATATATATATATATATATATATATATATATATATATATATATATGTATATATGTATATATATATATATATGTATGTATGTATGTATGTATGTATGTATGTATGATATAGCCTATATTTATCAGGTCCAAGCCACACTTCCAGGTTTTGATGAATAAGCTATACATTAATACTTTATAAGTACGGCAGTTTTCTTTTTACTTTTTAAGAACAGTGCCATTTTTAATGAACTTTTAAAAGCACATTCTAATTTAAATTAAGTTTTTTTTGTTTTGTTTTTTTCTGCAAGCACAGTTAATGTTCAAACTATTTATAATGTTTAAAGTGGCTGACAATAATACATATTCTTAATAATAGGAATTAATCGGCCTCGTTATTTAACTGTGCAATGCTGTAGCTGCTTAATTAGGCCTACTACGCTACTGTATTTCAATACTGGTCATTATGGTGGTACTTGGAGAGACAATTTTTGTCTGAGGTGGTACTTGGTGAAAAAAGTTTGAGAACCACTACTGTAACGAATAATGTAAACCACTACAGAATAAGCATCTGTAACATACTGAATATCCATGTAGCCTTGCCAGGCGCACAGTAAATGTCTATTATACTGGTTCACCTAGATATCTTTTGGACATCTTTTTAGGACTAGTTTTTTTTTTTTTGGAACACTCTTTGAATGCTTTTTTTAAAATAGCCTTATTAATGTCAACGGATTCAAAAAATATTCGAGTTTAATATAGCACTTTTGACTTTCTTTCTTTGACTATAGCATTCTTTCCATTGCTATTTTTTCAGATTGTCAGTTTTATCACCTCTTAATAAAGTAATAAAGGTATATGAACTAGTCAAAATGGTGGCGCGATGGCTAGTTGTAAGGCAAGGCAAGGCAAGTTTATTTATATAGCACATTTTATACACAGTGGCAATTCAAAGTGCTTTACATAAACAGGAATAAAAAGACAAGTGTAAGAAAAAAAATAAAATAAAAACAGATAAAAATATGTTAAAACAGGTTGTAAAAGAATGAAAAAGAAGAGAAAAACATAATAGTGCGATCTGTTGGACGTAGCACAGTGCTCATTCAATAAAGGCACAGCTAAACAGATGTGTTTTAAGTCTGGATTTGAATGTGCCTAATGTTGGAGCACATCTGATCATTTCGGGGAGTTGATTCCAGCAGCGAGGGGCGTAGTAGCTGAAAGCCGATTCACTCTGCTTTGACTGAACTCTTGGAATTTCTAGTTTATATGATCCTAGAGATCTGAGTGTTCTTCTAGGTTTGTATTCAGTGAGCATATCTGTAACGTATTGAGGTCCTAGGGCATTTAGTGATTTATAGACAAGTAATAATACTTTAAAATCTATTCTGAATGTAACTGGGAGCCAGTGTAAAGACCTGAGGACAGGTGTGATGTGCTCTGATTTTCTGGTTCTAGTCAGAATCCTGGCCGCAGCGTTCTGGATGAGTTGCAACTGTCTGACTGTCTTTTTGGGAAGGCCCGTGAGGAGGCCGTTACAGTAATCCACCCTGCTGCTGATAAAAGCATGAACAAGTTTCTCTAAGTCTTTACTGGAAACAAAGCATCTGATTCTTGCAATGTTTTTGAGATGATAGTATGCTGATTTACTAATTGCTTTGACATGACTATTGAAACTCAGATCTGACTCCAGAGTCACACCAAGATTCTTGACCTTATTTTTTGTTGTTTGACCTTTAGAGCCAAGGTACGCATTCACCTTGAGAACCTCATCTCTGTTCCCTAACACAATGACTTCAGTTTTCTCTTTTTTCTTAACTGCAGAAAGTTTTGGCACATCTAACTGTTAATTTCATCAATGCATTGGCAGAGGGTGTCAATAGGGCTGTAGTCATTAGGCAGTAAGGCTAAGTAGATCTGAGTGTCATCAGCATAGCTGTGGTAGGAGATTTGGTTCTTTCTCATTATTTGGCTCAGAGGGAGCATATAAAGGTTTAACAGGAGAGGTGCCAGAATCGAGCCTTGTGGGACTCCACATGTCATCGGTGTCCACCTCGACCTATGGTCACCTATACTGACATAGTAACCTCTCCCTTCAAGATAAGATCTGAACCATTTGAGGACCGCCCCAGACAGCCCAACCCAATTTTCCAGCCTATCCAGAAGTATGCTGTGATCGACAGTGTCAAATGCAGCACTGAGATCGAGCAATACCAGCACTGTTAGTTTACCTGAATCTGTATTTAGGCGGATATCATTGATTATCTTTATAAGAGTGCTCTCTGTACTGTGATGTGCTCTGAAACCAGATTGAAAATTGTCTAAACACCCCTTGGAGTTTAAGAACGTGTTAACCTGGTTGAAAACAACTTTTTCAATGATTTTTCCAATGAAAGGGAGATTTAAGATTGGTCTGTAATTGCTCAATAGTGTGTGGCACAACTTGGCTGATTGGATGAGCTGATTGCCTTTCTGATATTATTGATCTTATCAGTAAAGAAATGAGCGAACTCATTACATTTGCTTTCAGAGATTAGTTCACTGGGAATCCTACTGGGGGGGTTTGTGAGTCTCTCTACCATTGCAAAGTGTGTACGCGCATTATTTAAGTTGTTGTTTATAAGGGTTGAAAAGAAAGTCTGCCTAGCGGTTTTTAGTTTCACATTAAAAGCATGAAGACTGTCTTTATAGATATTATAGTGGACTACTAGTTTCGTCTTCCTCCACATACGCTCAGCTTTTCTGCACTGTCTTTTCATCATACTGTAGTTGTAGCGACTTATGGCTCTCCTTTTCACTGCTAATTTTTGTTGTTTTTGTACGTCTGTGTTGTTTATTTGTGCACAACTGGATAGGCAAACATATCCTACACCCATTAGGACCTTATAGACATCGGAGAACAACACCAGACACCGGCATCTAGGGTTTTTCAGCATGAATACAACATCTCTGACAAGACAGCAAGACCAGCGGGTTGTCTGTGGATTGTTATCGGCTCTAGGAGGCAGCGCAGATGGAAGAGGGAGAGAAAGCGGAGACGAGGCTGCAGGTCTGGTGTTATGTTATAACAACCACACAAGCCACCTCTGCCGAGTTTGTATCTCACTAATGCCAGATCACTGGTAAACAAAATGGACTATTTAGAACTACAACTCACTGGAAATTGTTATGTCTGGGATTTGTGTTTATTCACATGATAACTGGTGCAACAACGAGACAATCTTGAGTACATGAGTACCTTGAGTACATATCTGTAAGATGCCGGCCTTTTTTCTACTGAGAGAACTAACCATTGTGATCAGTACGACTGTGTACATTCTGGCCCTACTCCCTACCCCATCGAGCTTCTGCTCCAAGCAGTGACCCCCAGGAAGGCAGCTGGCCAGGATGGAGTACCTGGCAAGGTGCTAAGCGCATGTGCACCCCAGCTCGCCCCCTTCCTCACCACAATCTTCAACCTCTCCCTAGCCCAGGCAGTCATCCCGTCCTGTCTAAAATCTGCCACATTAATCTTGGTACCAAAGAAGTCTTCCATCACTAGCCTGAATGATTATCATCCTGTGGCCCTCACTCTGCTAATCATTAAGGTCTTTGAGAGACTGGTTCTCCGTCATATCAAGGTTTACCTTCCCCCAGATCTCGACCTAAAACAGTACGCATATCGTGCGAACAGATCCACAGAAGATGCCTTTGCCACAGCCCTCCATGCTGTGCTGGACCACCTGGAGCAGTAGCAGAGCTATGCTCGGATGCTCTTTGTGGACTACACAAAGTGGGCCTCCCCCCCCACATGTGCCTATATAAAAGACTTCCTCACAAACCACGACAGAAACCTCATTGTGAAGTTTTCTGATGACACCACAGTGGTAAGACTTATCTCGAGGTGTGATAAAGTGGCGTACAGAGAGGAGGTCCTGAAGCTATCAAAATGACTTTAAATTAAACTGCTCGTCTGTTGGAACCTACAATTTATGTCTATTACTTCAAAGTAATTTTCTGGTCTGGAACAATAATTCATCTTACTACATTAACTGATTAGTACAACCTGTTGCTTTGTCTTTGAGTTAGAGTAATTTGTTCTGGGTGTAAAAAACAAGTGATCCGCATGGGCTCAAACATTTAATAATGGTAACAGAAAGGTATAGTCAAAACATCTATTTACAAAATATGCATGTATTCAAAAGAGATAGAGAGAGAGAGAGAGAGAGAGAGAGAGAGAGAGAGAGAGAGAGTTGCAAATTCAACATCAATAACCTAAAACCAATCATCAAATAAAACTAAATCACCTTGTTTTAACAAAAAGGGAATCATGAACTAGCATATCTGATAATTAAATCAAACTCACATAGCTCTTTTATCTGTGGCTTACACAGTGTGCTGGTCTGGATCTGAGCTGTTTCTGATGAGTGGTTGCTGTTCTTTCCCCATTCTGATCGACTGATCAGCATTCCAGCGAGGTTATGAGTTGAAATTGTCCAGATTAGAGACTTGGCTTGATACTGAATGTCTCTGAAGAGTTAGAAGGCCAAAGCCTGACCTCAGCTTGGGTGAAGCCTAATACCCTAGATCACATTTGACATTTGAGTTAAAGAGGAGTAAGTGTCAGAGCGAGAAGAGTCAGAGAGGCAAGAGAGAGCGTAAGAGGGGTTCAGTTCCTTAAATAAGATTGCTGATGTCATGAACTCAGGGGTTGAGTTAGGCAATGGGATGTTGCCTTCTAGCCAGTTTTATGGCTCTTAGTTTAAGACTTGTGATTTACACATTCTCGGTGAGTAGTTTTCATAGAGAAGTGTTAAAGATTTTATAATCTCAATATGTGTTACAAGTACCAAAATACAATGCATACAGTTGTTCTCTAAACCATATTAGCTGTGCATTCATATCTACCTTGGTTACAAAGAAAACATGAACATACACATACATACACACACACACACACGCACACACACACACACACACGCACGCACGCACTCACACACACACACACACACACACACACACACACACACACACACACACACACAAACATTACATACATTCTAGGATATAATAATGGCTATTTTAAAAAGGTCAGTTCTTGTTCACATGTGATTGTGAAAGGTTTTGAGGCTCACCTATCAAGATCGTTACCATGATAACTCAGGGCTTAGGTATGTGACCTCCTGGTGGGGTGGGTCTCTGGGGCCTGCTTAAAAAGTTTATGTAACTATTAAGGGTGTAACGATACGCGTATTCGTATCGAACCGTTCGGTACGAGGCTTTCGGTTCGGTACGCATACGAACCGAACGATTCAGACTAATATCTAAAAAGATAAAAGAGAATAAGTCCCAAATGACGTGACAGGCAACATCTGCCTTCCCCGCCCACCTCCAAACACTACTCTAGTCAGGCACACACTGCACTCAGTGTCGGAGTAAGCTACTGGCGCTCAAACCGAAAGTTGTGCCGCTTTCAATCCAAAAAAGCCGGCGGAGCTGGGTGTTGAGATGATGCGGGGTTTGTCGCGGACAAAAGCGAAGGCCGAGGGGCGCTGAGATGATGCAGAGTTTATTGCGGACGAAAGGGTGGAAACGCGCCGCGGACTGACTGCACTACAGCTAAAGGGCTAGTAACGTTAATGTAATCCTCCTATAACCAACAGCGGGTCTGGCGTTTGGGAGCACTTTGGTTTCCCTGTAGACCTTAATGCTTAATCGGTAGTGGAAATTTCGGGTTTTAAGAAAATGTTAAATGTAATAGAGCCTCGTTTCATTATTCCTTCATAAGCCCATTGCCCAGTTGACGGTCAAATCAAGCAGATCTCGGTTATATCCACATGTGCTGCCGTTAATCCGCGAGTCAGGTAATCAAAAAATAGGTCGCATGATATTTAAGTATAAGTGGGTCACGCGTGGGTAAGATCAATTATTGGTGATGCAAACTTTAACTATTTACTCTAAAATATTAAGGTGTTTTAAGCAATCTTGACAGACTGGCACAAATATATATGCCAGTGAACATCTCCGTTCTCACAGGTTTCTCAGTTTTCTCATCATCAATCACTTTCAGTCTGGGAACATGTTCAGTGCTGCGAATTTTGTTAAGCCTGTTCTGCAACATTGTGGTCAAATTATTTGATTTAATAGAGGATATCATGTATTGAGGAGGATATAGGCAAAGATATTGCAGAGAGCTGAGACATATGACGACTTTAAAGATGATATTTAGCTTGTTTCGCATTAATGTAGATATATTACATGTTTTAATTACATTATTGAATAAAATATATAGCATTATTATTTTTAATCATCATCATTAATAATAAATAGGCTAAACTAAAAATAATTTGACAGCTTCAGCTGTTCACATCACCGGCACTTTCGGACTTCAGCACCACGTGTCTTTAGCATGAATTGAAATAGACTTTCCCTCCTAAAGGAAAAAATACAATAATTTTTAAAATTGCAATGCGATTATAGTCATGTATTCGCAATTTCACATAAATCAGCATGCGAAAATTTAATTGTTTCTATTGCGCTCTCTCTCTCTCTCTCAGCAGCAGTTCACGCGCGCTGGCACTACCATACACAGCCACATCTCGTAGCACATTAATTTGCAACTTTGTTGCATAAAAAATAGGCTAAATAACAAAATTTAATTAACAAACAAATTAAATAAAATTATTTGTAAAAATGAAACTACAGAAAAAAGAAAATGAAAAGAACTGAAACCAGCTCAAATGTTCTGTTCTGGAATAACAGGTGTTGCGATTAAATTAATTCGATGGAATGATAAACACAGACAGGCGCATTTTTCAGAAAATAGCCTATTTTATTTTATTTAAAAATATGTTAGGCCTATATTTATTATATAGGCTATAATTTTTTTTTAAATAGCCTATATTAATTTACCATTCATTTTGGCTTTAACGAATTATTGAACAGATTATTAATAACTTATCAAAAAACATTTACTGAGCTCAGTGTCGGCCGTCACCGGATAAAGTCCAATCTTTCTTTAATTTTTTGGACTTTTGTTTGAAAGCTTAGTGGCATTGTAGGGGTCCAATTTACTGTTGTTTGATTTAAATTATAGTCTATATATGCGCCAATAAACAAGTCAAAGGAATGAGTGAATTAATAAAATGATTCTTAAATGTCGATATTGTTTTTACTCAAAAAAATACCAATTGTTTTATTAAAAATGAACGAGCAATTTTCATCATTTATACGATTCAGTTAAATATAAGTTGGACATTTATGGGGCCATGTAACATGTTTTTGTGTTTGTTTTTTTTTGTTCTCTGTAATCTTTAATATATACTGGGTAGCTACGCAAAATATTTTCTAAAATGTCAAGCAGGAATTTGTCAATAGCTTTAATTATGAAGACAAAAAAATATTAAAAATAACAAAAATAAAATGATAAAAAATACAAAGATAAAAAGAGCAGCATTTTGCTAAATATAATAGTCCTTTATATGCTTTAAATCCTGCTATGTGTTGTTTCATATTCGTTTTTATTTCACTTGCTGCATTAGTTATTTAATGTTTGAATGCTGAAAGAAATAACAGCCGTCGTTTAAATCATTATTTTACCATTAAAATGTAGTATATTTTATATTATTATCAACTTTTGATATAAAACCGCTGTGTAATTTAATTGATTGTTAAAAATGAAATAATTTTATGGCATAACAGTGTTTAGTTGCTTTCGCTTTCGTTCTTCACGGAAGCTGTAACAGAAGCGTGTGCCGCAATTACCTCTGATGTATAGGTTACTCAGCCTGTAGCCTAGTTTGGGATTTTTTCGTTGTGACGATTAAGCAAGGATCATAATGCATTGCATATTCGGCCCATTTTTCAGTAGCCTCAACACAGGCTGGTAGCCTTTTATTATGTTAGTTTTCATACAATAAAAAGATTTCAATCAGAGAAATCCTCTGGCTTTTTTTTTTTTTTTTTTTTTTTTTGCTGTATCGAAAACATACCGAACCGTGACACCACTGTGTCGTATCGAACCGAACCGTGATTTTTGTGAACCGTTACACCCCTAGTAACTATGAAATACGTCTCTTTGATCTTCCTCCATTCGTTACAATATATACATATACAGTATATAAAACATTCATTCATTTTCTTTTCGGCTTAAGCCCTTTACAAATTAATCAGGGATGAACCATCAACTTATCCAGCATATGTTTAACACAGCAGATGCCCTTCCAGTCGCACCCCAACACTGGGAAACACCCATACACACTCTTTACACACATACACTATGGCCAATTTCGCATGTTCAATTCACCTATAGGGCATGTCTTTGGACTGTGGGGGAAAGTGGAGCACCCCTGAGGAAATCCACGTGAACATGGGAAGAACATGCAAACTCCACACAGAAATGCCAACTGACCCAACTGGGGCTCGATCCAGTGACCTTCTTGCTGTGAGGTGAGCGTGCTACCCATTGTGCCACCGTGACACCCTATATAAACAGAACTTATGAAACAGAACTTAAATGTATTATCTTTCTATACCTAAAGATGTTAGGTGAACAAAGTCTTATTTTAATGAATGTAACTGTTAAATAAAACTGTTTTTTTTAAATGCACCAAATATGGTCTATATTCATAAAAAATGGAGAAAAATATAAAATATTATTTTTTAAAAGGGGCTGTACTCATTTATGCTGAGCACTGTATAAGTATTTTTTGTCTAATCATTAATATTTTTTGTCTCTCTTATCTATAGCTCCCTTATATTTAAATCTGAAATAGATATATATGAAAATGTATAAAATGATTCCCAATAAAATTAAACATACTTTTTTAATTCTAATAGTTGGAAAATATATGCAAGTAGCCAAGAGCATGGAGTGACTTGGATTATCTTACTTTTGTGCAATACCCCCCTACTTATTGTCGTCATTATTTGTTTTTGAATGCAAAAGGCAAGAACACATTAGCAGTATAATGAGCTCAAACAGAATTCTGCATTCAGTTTTTTTTTTCCATATGGATTACTAAAACGGTAAACATTTGTTTACATAAACACCTCATTTAAATTGGCTCGTTTAAAAGTTCATATTTGAGGCTTCATGCAGGTATGTCTCTGTTTTACTAATTTTACAAAAGCCTATTGTTTTGTTGTAATTATGAATTTTGTTATAATTATATATACAAATAGTCCCTTTACAGCGTTCATATCCATGTTTGTCTGATCAATATGATAAAAATATAATAGTATTTTAAGTTTTTTTTTAAAAGTATTTTAAGTACTTCTCCTGCACAGAATGGAGATGTCCAGCTGTTTGTCAGCACATTGCACTTATAAGAACTTTTCTTTTTCTTAATTTTTACCTAATTTGTCTGAGGTACATCAACTCTGAATAGATCAATCCATCCATCCATCCATCCATCCATCCATCTGTTAGTCTACTTTTCAGGTAGTGCAATGTGATTTGTGGTGCATTCACAAGTAAACATTTGAATCATCTTATTGAGTCCTTGTAAAATAAAGTGTCTGTAAGTGCCTGATGCAAATAGAGAAGAGTGTGCTTATATGAAGTTTGAACTTCAGTTTCAAATCCATTCATCCATCTATTTTCTTTTCAGCTTAGTCCCTTTATTAAACAGGGGCTGCCACAGCAGAATAAACCGCCAACTTATCCAGCATATGTTTTTTAAGCAGCGGATGCCCTTCCAGCTGCAACCCATCTCTGGGAAACAGCCATACACACTCATTCACACACATACACTACGGACAATTTAGCTTATCCAATTCACCTGTACTGCATGTCTTTGGAGTTGTGGGGGAAACTGGAGCACCCGGAGGAAACCCACACCAACACGGGGAGAACATGCAAACTCCACACAGAAACGGCAACTGACCCAGCCGAGGCTCGAACCAACAACCTTCTTGCTGTGAGGCGAACGTGCTGCCCACTGCGCCACCGTATATATATATATATATATATATATATATATATATATATATATATATATATATATATATATATATATATATATATATATATATATATATATATATATATATATATATATATATACACACATTTAAATCACTATGGTTGAGGTTGAGTTTTTAAGAGTAATATTAGCCAAAATATATGAAAATTCAATGAAAGTAATATGCCATCTAGACACCTTTGTGATCAATGTATAGTGATCTGGGATATTAAAAACATGTTATACTAATCTATAACAATCTAAAATGTTATACTGTATACTTTGTAAAATAGAGAATATAGAATGCAGACTGCAATATAGAGGTATGGAGCAATATCTGGCCACTAATGCACATGACTCAATGAATCAGTTAAGTAACTGTTAGTTTAGGATCCTCAGATGAGACCAGCAGGAATTGGAGTTAACGAAAAATAATATCAGGACAAGTACTTGAAAAAGCAGTTAAACAAATAAAACCTTAAATTTAACAGAGAATCAGTATAAACAAAAAACTAAACATCACAAAGGCTGGTATAGAGTATGGAGCCTGTAATAATTACAGCTTATACTGTAGTGAGGAGTGAAGATAGCTGTGTGAATGAATAATTCTAACTTTTCATAAATGCGGGAGGATGTATTGTCACTCACAGTTCCAGGACAAGCATCACATCAGTGCGGTTCTCATAAATGTCATGCATTGCAATGATATTCGGGTGCTGGAGCTCTTGGAGGATGTTCACTTCCCTCTCGATCTCCTCTCGCTGAATGCCTCTCCGGCTTGCCTGATGCTGTCGCTTTTTAATCAACTTTGCAGCATACTCCATACCAGTACTCTTCTCCTTGCAGCGTTTCACAATAGCAAACTGACCACTTAGTAAAAGAAAGAGAAAAAAAGAAAAAACAATAATTCAGTTCTTTGGTATAATATAAGATGATGAACAATTTTATGGGTTAATCATATTTGTAACACTTATAACAAGTCAAAGTAAAAATGTGAAATTAAAGCACAAATCTGAACGTATTTCTGATATATGTACTGCCATCCCAAATGTTTTAAACAATGTTTTAACTCAGAAAAATATCAATTATATGTGGTCCATATTTTGCATTGTCAGTGTTGTCTGCATGAGACAGTAGCACTTTTGATCAATGAATAAACATCTGTCCCTTGTTTCTTCTGAACTGCCTTGTTTTTCTGAAACACTGCTTATTCATTTATGTGTATGAATGCTTAGGTACGTTGTTAAACCTTACCGGGCTTTTTTACAATAAAATACTGGCAACGCTGTTGCCAGTTAGTCACTGTAATAGTGTGGTTACAGTAAGTAACTGACAAAAGTGTTGCCAGTTAATTACTGTAACCGAACCATTACAGTGAGAAGCAGGCAGTGTTGTCGGTTAATTACTGTAATAGAGCAGTAGTGGTAGTGTTACAACTCACATCATTATACTGCATACACATTAATAGAATGTTATATATTAATTGTAGTGTTCCTAAATTTAATCAGTATACTTAACTGTTATTAAAAATAGAAAGCAAATAAATTCTTCAGACAAATGTATTTTATTGTTTTGGCAGCAAACAAATATATAACAGAAAATGTCTAACAAAATTAAAGAAATCAGCAGATATCAATACATTTTCTATTTACAATGAAAAAAAAAAGGTTAAATTAATAAACAACATTTGAAGTGTAGGGGAGAATGGGGTAAAGTGAGACATCCGGTAATGTGAGACACCCCCTGTATCTAGACAACGGGTTTTATATACCACTCTATAACAATTTTGTTTTAAAGCCCCTTCCATTTCCCCTTTACCATGAAGCACAGGAATTCATGGTGCTTTGGAAAGCATGTTTTTTTCACAAAAATATGTTTTTTGCATGTAAAAGTAAATTTTCTTGCTGTTAACTTAATCAACTGTTGTGCCAAAGCAAATTGATTCAAGGAGAAAAACTTATATCATACATGTTGATGAACTATAAACATATAAATCCATGTGATGATGCTAGCTGAAGATTCGCCTGAATTGCTAAAAAATATAATTTTTTTCTAAAATGTGGTGGTGGGGTAAAGTGAGACAAATGCTGTGGGGTATGTGAGACATAAGGCTCAAGTTAAATTTAGTCTACCAGACTGCAGGACTTGTGAATGAGGCCTTCATGTCAGTAGTGATACCACACAACATCACTTCTGGGTTTAGGTCCACTGGAATTTTTCCATATAACCAAGAAATTTTCTTTGATGAAGAATTTGCACCATCCATGGTGTCAGACTGGCCAAACCCTGAGCTCCAGCCTGCCACTGCAGAAGATTTAAATGGTCCACCTCTTGCAGATGATCCACCTGCAGATAATTCACTCACTGATGCTAATCCATTTACTGTGCATGGTCTACATGGATGTCCCATGTGTTTCCAGCCAACCTGGATATGTGTCTCCTCATGAAATGCTACCACTTCTCAAATGTCACCCCAGAATACAATCCAAACAAAAGTGTGTAAAGACAGCCATCCAAACTCAAACTCCTGAGAAGCAGACAATTGAAAAGGCTTATAAAGAAAGAAAGAAAAACTAGCAGGGAAAAGCAAAAGAATAGCAAATAGAAGGAAAAAAATCGAAAAAGAAAGCAACCAAAAAGGAAATCATAGTTAGCAACTCTAAGTTGATAATGTGTCTCACAAAGAGAGCTTTGAGGATGAGAGTAGTGATCCAAGAAACACAGTTTGTCTGTTGTGATAGTTAACTTTGCAACCAAAAACACAAGCGTTTATTACATTGGCATGGTTAAGAAAGTTTTTCTGTTTTTTTTTATTTTGCCAAGTACAATGTGATCCTAGTTTAACATCTATGTTGATCCTGGAACATCATTTTTGTTGTAAAATGTAATCCATACCTAATTCCTACTCCTAAGGCCAACCACAACTGTACATTCTAGTCCTGTGTTCTGAGGCCCAAGCTGTTTTACCTAGTTCTGATTGTCCATTTCTCTGACCCCCAGACACTATAGTTGGCTCTAAGGGTCTTGTGTTCTGACCCCCGGATTGTGTTCTAATCTAACTGGTTCTATCTGTCAATAGAATGTAAATTCAAATAGTTTGAATTAGATTGTTGTGTTTGATTTTGTTCAGAGTAATTTCAAGTTTAGCAAAACAAATGTGCTTAATTGACCAATCCTCAATCCATTATTAATAGTCCGACATTAATTCTGAAATGTGTGGTTGTCAAGCTAGCTGTCAGGATTCAACATGTGTTGCTATATGGTAGTTTCAAAGTAGAAAAAGTAAGTGGATCAGTTTACCCCTGGCTGGTTCACTTTACCCCTTTAATTGTTTTGGTCTGTCTCAGTTTACCCCGCAGCTGGGGTAAAGTGAGACACAAAACAACTTTTTTTAAAACAATCATATTTTCACTTTCCTTTATCCTAAATGCAGTCTGATAAATTTCATTGCTAGGAAACATTCTGAATTAATGAGAAATGTGTAAATTTTACTGATATACAATTTTAGCTCGCTTAGAGGGAAGCAAATGTAAAAAGTGTCTCACTTTACCCCACTCTCCCCCTATATAGCACAGGTGTCAAACATTTATGTTTATATTTATATTTGTATATAAATATAATATTTTATATTTATATTTATTTATATTTATATTTGATATGTTTATATTTACATATCATCTTACATATTACCGAGGGCCACAGGTCTGCACAGTAAGACTGTGGTCACACTAACGTTTAAACATGCAAAATTCTGTTGTATGGCACTGTGAAACGGGACGGAATAAAACAAGATGATTAGAGATTAAAAAAGCGAGCGATTACTCCATGTTTTAAATTTCTGTCCAGAGAGGTCATGTTTTGATCTTCGATTGGTCTCACGCAATCACATGATGCGATTTCGCAGGTCAAAGTTCACCAAGCTTGAACTTTCCAATGCAGCGAACTGCGAAACTTGTTGAGCTTGCATTTCCAGTCTGCAGCATTCACATGCGTATGAAGTCTATGGGGAGAAAAGTCCAGTGTGACCGGGGCTTTAAGCTTTAAACACACCTGATCAAACTAATTGAGGTTTGTTAGAAATCTACAGGTAATGTTGAAGCAGGGTGGGAGCTAAACTCAGCTGGGCTGCAGCCCTTCAGTAACTGAGTTTGGGCCTCTGCAAAAATGTATGTAAGTGTTGTTAAAGGGGGAGGATCCAATTGCAAGTATTTAATGAAAAATATGTATCTGTCACCGACTCGGTCCCAGCCATTCCCCTCACTGGCTCACCAGAATTCTAGACACTACATCCCCCATAATCCCTTCGGGCCAGCTGATTGCGCTGCACCTGACCGTGATCACACACACTCACACGGACTATATAAGCAGCGTTCACGCTCACTTCATTGCGAGGTCTTGTTCTGCCCTGCTGACATTACTGAGCGTTTTCCTGATTCTTTTTTGTTCTATTGTTGCCAACCCGGACTGTCTTTGACCTTGTTTTGCCTGCCGCCTGCCCAGATTCCTCGCTTCTCTCCACGTTATTGCTTCTCGCTGCCTGCCACTGACCAATGCCTGTATTACTGACCAACGCCTGTTATCTGCCTGCCTATCGACCTATTCAGCCTGTCATTCATGTGAGTTCAACAACCAGTACCTTTTGTGTGCTTCTCATTGAACTGTGTTTAATAAACGTACTGCAAATGGATCCCTCGTTGTCTGAGTCCTCGTTACAGAAGACTTCGCCAGACATGGATCCAGCAGCCATGCAACTGTTATCTAATGAACTCACAACACAAGACCAGGTACTCACTGTACATCAACAACAGCTATCCCATCTCACTCAACTTACGGACGAGCTGGTCAAAGCTCTACAAAGACTCAACATCACCGCACCAGCACAACCCATCGCAGTTAATCCTCCGATCAACCCACCGACAGGTACAGCTCTCTATCCTTCCAATCCACGCCTGGCATTCCCTGAAAAATTCAATGGTAACCCGACACAGTGTAAAGGATTTCTCCTACAGTGCAAGTTGTTCGTCACTCAACAACCCCATATGTTTTCCAATGAACACAGCAAAATCGCATTTGTATGTTCACTACTCGACTCGACTGGGCCACCGCTATCTGGCATGATAACGCACCCATTTTCACCACATTCAAAGACTTTCTTCAGAGATTTTGCGTTGTATTTGACCACCCGGAAGGTGGAAGAAACGCAGGAGAGGAGTTGTTGACACTACAGCAAGGAAACCAATCAGCAGCTGAATTCGCCTTACACTTCCGTACGCTGGCTGCGCAGACCGGGTGGGCGGATGATCCTCTCAAAACTCTCTATCGGAAGGCACTCAATCCCGATCTGCAGACGGAACTGGCTTGCCGGGACGAGGAGAGATCACTGGATCAAATTATCGATCTGTCTATTCGTGGGGATAATTTGTTACGCACACGGAGACCTTTACAGGCGTCATTTCCCCTACACAGTATCTCACCAGCACCCCAAGTTATGAATGAACCCATGCAACTCGGTCGAACGCAATTGTCCCCTGAAGAGCGAGAAAGACGCTTTAAAAACAACCTGTGCCTATATTGCGGCCGTCCCGGTCATGTCAAAGCTCAATGTTCCCTTAAGCCAGCCCTCAAAACATTATCGGTGAGTTCCACAACAATTCTTTCATGCAATAACAAGAGTTTAAATGTGCCTATCACCATTAAAGTTGATAATAATCTCACTCAGACCACAGCCATGATTGATTCAGGCGCAGCAGGAAATTTCATGGATTATAAATTTGCTTTGGAAAATGCTATACCCTTAATGTCTTGTGATTCTCCCCTGGCAGTCACGGCGATAGACGGGCGCCCCCTAGGGGACGGTACAGTGAATTACCACACCACAAGAATCTCACTCTGCACTGGCTCTCTTCATGAGGAGGAGATTCAATTCTACATCATCCATTCTCCTCAACACACAGTAATTTTAGGACTACCGTGGTTACAGATCCATAACCCTTATATTTCTTGGAAAGAGAATGAAATAGAAAGATGGAGTGATATGTGCTTAACCAAATGTTTGAAATCTGTTCCACTTCAGCTCAATACCATCTCAGCATCAGTGGAATCTTCACCAGATCAAGACATTCCCTCGATTTACTCCCATTTATCCGAGACCTTCAGCAAACAGAAAGCCACTGAATTACCTCCCCATCGTGAGTATGATTGTTCCATTGAACTAATACCCCGTATGTCGCCCCCTCGTGGGAGAATCTTCCCTCTGTCCCAAACAGAGACCGAAACCATGAACTCCTATATTAAAGAGGAATTAAAGAAGGGGTTCATACGTCCATCCACATCACCAGCCTCTGTCGGGTTCTTCTTTGTGGGTAAGAAGGATGGCAGGTTACGTCCGTGTATTGATTACAGAGGGTTAAATGAAATTACGGTGAAATATCGCTATCCATTGCCTTTGGTCCCAGCAGCGCTAGAACAATTACGATCTGCCAAATACTTCACCAAGCTCGACCTGCGCAATGCTTATAATCTAATCAGGATAAAGCAGGGTCACGAATGAAAAACGGCGTTCTCGACTGCCAATGGCCACTATGAATATTTGGTTATGCCCTTCGGACTAGCAAACAGTCCTTCTGTATTCCAGGCCTTTGTCAATGAGATATTTAGAGACATGTTGAACCAATGGGTGATTGTTTACATTGATGATATCTTGATCTATTCAGAATCCATGGAGGAACACATCGACCACGTCAGAGCAGTCTTGAAGAGACTGATCGAGAATAAACTATATGCCAAACTGGAAAAGTGTGAGTTCCATAAAACTTCCATTTCTTTTTTAGGATACATCATTGGAACAGAGGGAGTGGCGATGGATGAAAAGAAAGTAGACGCGGTGCTCAATTGGCCAAAGCCCAAGACATTAAAGGAATTGCAAAGATTCTTGGGTTTCTCTAACTTCTACAGACGGTTCATCAGAAACTTCAGCACCGTAGCATCACCACTCACTACGCTAACTAAAGGAGGTAAAACTCTTCTACGATGGAATGAAGCAGCAGAGAATGCATTTGTAAAGCTCAAGACCCGTTTCGCATCAGCACCCATTTTACGCCATCCTAATCCCAACCTACCATTTATTGTGGAAATAGATGCATCCAATACTGGCATAGGGGCAGTACTATCTCAAAGACAAGGGGATCCAGCCAAACTCCATCCGTGTGCCTTTTTCTCACGAAAACTTAATCCAGCCGAACAAAACTATGATGTGGGCAATAGAGAACTTCTCGCCATGAAAGCCGCCTTGGAGGAGTGGAGACACTGGCTAGAGGGAGCCAAACATCAATTTACAGTAATTACAGACCACAAGAACCTAGAGTACATTCGTTCGGCCAAAAGACAAAATCCCAGGCAGGCAAGGTGGGCACAATTTTTCACCCTATTCGACTTTTCAGTGACATATATCCCAGGCTCCAAAAATATCAAGGCAGATGCATTATCACGATTGTGTGAGGAGATGGTGGTGGAGAAGAAGAATCAACCCATAATCAGGGAATCTCTCATCATGGCTCCTATAGTTTGTGACATTGAAACCGAGATCTCACAAGCCTTAGCGCAACACCCGGCACCAGAGGACTGTCCAGAAGGAAAGATTTTTGTCCCTCCGTCTATGCGAGAAAAACTTATACAAGAGATCCACTCCAATCCCAGCTCTGGCCATCCTGGAATCACAGGCACCATCGAGTTAATCCAAAATTGCTACTGGTGGTCCACTTTGCAAAAGGACACCACAAGTTTCATCAAGAAATGTACCCTCTGCAACATGCACAAGCATTCACTTCATCGTCCTGCAGGACTGCTACAACCATTACCCATTCCACGTCGACCCTGGTCCCACATCGCCATTGACTTTGTTATGGATCTTCCCACTTCTCAGGGCAACACCACCATTCTCACGGTAATCGACAGATTTTCCAAAGCGTGCAGACTTATACCCATCGCCAAACTACCCACGGCTTTAGAGACAGCAGAACTATTGTGCAACCACGTATTCCGGTTTTACGGGATACCAGAGGATATCGTGTCGGATTGGGGCCCCCAGTTTACATCCAGAGTGTGGTCCGCGTTCTTCAAAAACCTCAACATTAACATCAGCTTAACTTCTGGATATCACCCCCAGTCCAATGGGCAAACTGAACATCTAAATCAGGAAATAACTCGTTTTCTACGTACATATTGTCATCAAAACCAAGAGGATTGGAGCAGATTTCTTATGTGGGCAGAATATGCTCAGAATTCATTGAGAAAAGCAGCAACAGGCATAACTCCCTTTCAATGTATACTAGGTTTCAACCACCACTGTTTCCCTGGTCAGGGGTACCCACGGAGCTCCCTGCAGTCAACGACTGGTTCCATCGCAGTGAAATCACCTGGAATTCTGCTTATACCCATCTATCACGAGCCATTAGGCGCTTCAAGGAACAAGCGGATCGCCATCGGCGCCCCAACCCGATATACTCACCAGGACAATGGGTATGGCTATCTACACGGGACCTCCGCCTCAGACTCCCATGCAGAAAACTTAGCCCCAGGTACGTGGGACCTTTTAAAATTGAGAGACAAATAACTCCTGTATCATACCGTCTTACCCTGCCTAACCACTATCGTATTTCTCCCACATTTCATGTATCCCTGCTCAAGCCTGCTGCTGGTCCAGACGAGGTGGAGAGGGAGTTGGCAGCCGGTGAACAGGGCCCACCACCCATCATTATAGACGGCAAGGAGGCGTATCAGGTTCATGACATCCTGAGCTCCAGACGCCGGGGTGGGAATCTACAATATCTGATAGATTGGGAGGGGTACGGTCCGGAGGAACGATCTTGGATCAACAGAGCAGACATTCTCGACCCCTCTTTACTGAGAGAATTTCATCGACAAAATCCGGAAATGCCGGCCCCTCGTCCCCGTGGAAGACCCCGGCGCCGCTTGCCTTCTCACGTCAGGAGCCGTTCGCAGGAGGGGGGGTCTGTCACCGACTCGGTCCCAGCCATTCCCCTCACTGGCCAGCAGAGGTCTCGCTCACCGGAATTCTAGACACTACATCCCCCATAATCCCTTCGGGCCAGCTGATTGCGCTGCACCTGACCATGATCACACACTCACACGGACTATATAAGCAGCGTTCACGCTCACTTCATTGCGAGGTCTTGTTCTGCCCTGCTGACATTACTGAGCGTTTTCCTGATTCTTGTTTGTTCTATTGTTGCCAACCCGGACTGTCTTTGACCTTGTTTTGCCAGCCGCCTGCCCAGATTCCTCGCTTCTCTCCACGTTATTGCTTCTCGCTGCCTGCCACTGACCAATGCCTGTATTACTGACCAACGCCTGTTATCTGCCTGCCTATAGACCTATTCAGCCTGTCATTCATGTGAGTTCAACAACCAGTACCTTTTGTGTGCTTCTCATTGAACTGTGTTTAATAAACGTACTGCAAATGGGTCCCTCGTTGTCTGAGTCCTCGTTACAGTATCAAAGGATACAACTGGATGTTCCGGGGACAAAGAAATGTTCAAAACAAAAGAGAGCCCACGCCCCACAGACTGCGAAGAATCCTGAGAACAACAGACAGGAACAAGGACAAACAACGGATTGATAACCAGCAGTAACCACAGGCTGAAATATATAGCCAGTGAAACAGGGATCAGCTGGAGGATGATTAAGTCAGCTGATAAAGTCAGCTGATTCAAGAGCACGCTGTCAACACAATAAGGTAAACAAGCACACACCTTCGCATATATGACACAAGGCATGACACATAACAAACAGAAAAAACACACAAACCCATAAACCATGACAATTTTCAAAGCAACTGCCTACATTTATCAAAGTCATGCACATATCTTCCCATAGCAAAAATAAAAAATCTGATCCTAATGTCGTTCCAAACCTGCAGTAATATTAAAAACAAAACAATTAACCTGATTTATGCATTTATTTAGGAAAGCCTTTATACTATACTGTTAATGCCACTTTTACTTACTTCATTTGAAGTTTTCCAGTCAAATTCATTCAGTCTCTATAAAAATGTAATTGCTGTTTAAGATATTTTTTAAATAATACATTTGAACTAGTTATTTAGCAAGATACTAGAATTCAGCTTAAAGTGCAATTTAAAGGCTTAACTAGGTTAAACTAGGCAAGTTAGGTTAATTATAGGAAAAGTAAACACAGTTATAAGAATCATTGTGACAATTTCTTTGCTGTTAAACATCATTTGTGATATATGTAAAAAAAATATTATAAATAAATAAATTTCAAAGGAAGCTGAGTAATTTTGCCTTTAAATAATTCTCATCCATATCTTATACTTATCTTTTAATAAGCTCTGTGGCATTGGTTGACTCCTGATACTCAATGTTAAAAACATAAAAGGAACCAAAGAAAACACAGAGATGGATGCAGTGAAATTCAGTTTATCATCAATGCAATGACTTACTCTTGTCACGGATTGGCCAGGCTCTTTCGGCACTCAATCACAGCGAGCACCATCACCTGAGTTCTAACCACGCAAAGCTGCATCCAATCCCCTGACTCATTATAATAGCACACACCTCACTTCACTCAGTGTCCGGGCTTGTTGATATGAAGCGGACTCTGAGTGTTCACTCTCCTGGCTAACACTCACGTATTTGCATTCTCGTACTTACCGTGTCTCTGCTTATCCCTAGTTGTTCCTGTCTCCTGTCTATCCAGTCTGTGGTGTGTGCGATCCGTCTTCCATGTTGTGTCTCTCCCGTTCTGCCAAGGAAAAGGACTTTCAACCAACCAGCCCATTCATCATCCCTGTCTTCATCTTCGTTTGTGTTCTATGTTGTCTGAATAAAACTGTAACATCTTGCACTTACCCCGTTTGTCCGTCTGCTTCATAACAGAAGCCCGGACCAAAAAACTATGACAACATGAGCACTCCCGATCACTTCCAAGAGCTGGTGGATATGTTGAAGAGGATTCTGTTACCATCAGCGCCACTTCCTGAGGCATCACCAGTCCCGAGCACTTCCACATCATCTTCTTCACCGTCCACCCCCTCTTCCATCCCATGGCTCGACCAGCGCCCTACTCAGGCGGGGCGGAGGAGTGCAATGGCTTTCTGTTACAATGTTCTTTAGTATTCACCATGCAACCTGCTTTATATCCCACAGATCGATCCAAGATCGCTTTTATCATATCCCTGTTATCTTGACCTGCTGTCCGATGGGCCGAAACCATTTGGCAGCAAGCCGGGCCGGTAACGAGTTCCATCCAGTCATTCACCACATACTTTAAAGAGGTATTTGGTCGATCAGATGGTGAAATAGCGGCTGGAGAACAACTATATCATCTAAAACAAGGTACGATGTCCACCCAAGACTATGCTCTATGATTTCAGACTCTGGCGGCAGCTAGTGGATGGAATGAGCGATCTCTCCTCACCACGTACCGGCTCGGCTTAGAACACAAACTTCGGGTACAGCTCGCAGCACTGGATGACAATATGGGCTTAGAAACATTCATTCAACTTTCTCTCCGATGTTCTGAACATCTGAAAAGCTACCAGCGTGACCCTGATCCTGTCCCTCACGCATTCCTCCGTCCGTCTGAGCCAGTAACCCCTCCAGAACCTGAACCTATGATCATTGAGTCTGGTAGACTCACGACCGCCGAGCGACAGAGGAGGCTGACCCGGGGTCTGTGCATGTACTGTGGTGCTAGTGGACATGTCAAGCTGGGCTGTCCACTCCATCCCCCACGTTCCTCGGTGAGTGTGTTCAGTTCAGAAATCGAAAAAATGCATCCACTCACTACAAATGTTCTGTTAACTACCCACTCTGTCTCAGTTACAGCCACAGCACTTATCGACTCCGGGTCAGCTGGGAACTTCATCTCAGATGCCTTCTGTCACCACCTTCGACTCAACACCGAAGCCTCGCAGCACGTGTACCAGATCCAACCCATAACCCGCAATATTCACTCTCAGGCACGTATCCATCGTAGATGTGAATCCATTCAACTTCAAATAGGCCTGCTCCATAAGGAGGAAATTCAATTCTTGGTTCTGGAGGGTGCTACTATGGACATCATCTTAGGGTGCCCGTGGCTGGTGAAGCATGATCCCATCCTCTCTTGGGGCACAGGAGAGATCAAGAAATGGGGTGAAGGATGCACACCAGAATGCTTTCCCGATCTTCCTCTTCAGCCTAATAAACCCCTGTCTGTCTATGTCACGTCAGTCGAAAGTCCAGTCATGCATCAGTCTGTTCATATTCCTAAAATTTACTCCTCTTACAAGGACGTTTTTTGCCCCAAGAGAGCTTCCCAGCTACCTCCACATCGACCATGGGACTGCGCCATCGACCTGCCGGGTCCTGAACCATCAAGTACCATCAAGTTCCGGTATCCTCTTCCTCTCGTCCCTGCAGCCTTGGAGCAATTACGATCTGCAAAGCTCTTTACTAAGTTGGACCTCCGCAGCGCATACAATCTGGTGAGAATACGGGCTAATGATGAGTGGAAAACCGCGTTTGTGACCCCTACTAGCCACTATGAGTACTTGGTCATGCCCTATGGTCTGGTTAACACCCCTTCCGTATTCCAGAACTTCATTCATGAAGTCCTCCGGGAGTTCCTGCATCGCTTTGTCATAGTCTATATAGATGATATTCTTATCTACTCCTGGAATGAGGCCGAACATCACCACCATGTTGCGGAGGTCCTACAGACACTTAGAAAACACCAGTTACTGTGACCGGAAATGATGGATATGTTTACCATTTATGTGAAGTTTAGGCTTATGGTTAGGTTTACACACTTCTGATGATTGTTATCCAATGATTATTCCCCTCTGATTTTGGTAGTAATTTACAGTTATGGTCGTGTTTAGGGGTCGGGAATAGGTATGGATTACATTTTCAAACAAAAATTATGATCCAGGATAAACATAGATGTTACTCCAGGATCAGATCATACTTGGCAAAATCATGACGTGCGTATCTTGTCATCCTCAACTTTCCTAACCATGCCAATGAAATAAACGCTTGTGTTTTTTGTTGCAAATGTAACTATGACAAAGTCTCCCACAGACAGATCTGTGTTTCTTGGACCACTACTCTCATCCTTAGAGCTCTCTTCGTCAGACACATTATCAACTGAGAAAGGCACATCACTTTTCTCAGAGCTGCTAACTATGATTTCCTTTTGGGTTGCTTTTTTTCGATTTTTCCTTTTATTTGCTATTCTTTTGCTTTTTCCCTGCTAGTTTTTTAGTTCAGTCTTTTCAGTTGTCTGCTTCTCAGCTGTATCAGTTAGGATGGCTGTCATCACACGGTTTCATTTGGATTGTGTTCTGGGACGACATATGAGAATGGTAGCATTACATAGCGGTATGATGCATGAGTGTGCCCCACACAGCATTTTGCTTCTTGTTTTTATACATTATGAACAGCAGCTACGCTAATTATTCTCCTTATTCTGTATTTCCACCTGGGGGTACTCATCTTGAGGCCGTCAGACTATGCAGTGCCACTAAAGCGATCCAAGACCAGCGACGAGATGATCCCAAGGTTTTCTGGACCAGGCCGTATCCTGAGCAACTGCTGTGGTGGTCATCGTGGAGTGAGAGTATGAGACTGATTCCTGTGATGCTCCAAGGACAGACGAGTCTTCGCCGAGGTCCACCGTGCTGCGCCTAGACTGCAGCTCTGCACAAGACGTTTGGCCATAGGGGAAATGGTCGTGCCCAACTGAGCCTGGTTTCTCTCGAGGTTTTTTAAATCTTCGCTTTCGCCAATTGGTGAAGTTTTTTCCTCGCCGCTGTCGCCACTGGCTTGCATGGTTCGGGATCTGTAGAGCTGCGCATCGATGGATTTGCTCTTCAGTGTTTGGACTCTCAGTAGTGATTATTAACCCACACTGAACTGAACTAAACTAAACTGAACTTAATCTCTGAAAATTGAACTGACACTGTTTCAATTCACTATAATCTTCCATGTGAAGCTGCTTTGACACAATCTACATTTTATAAGCGCTGTACAAATAAAGATGAATTGAATTGAATTTCATGAGGAGACACATATCCAGGTTGCCTGGAAAGACATGGCACATTCATGTAGACTATATGCGCAATGAAAGGATTAGCATCAGTGAGTGAATTATCTGCAGGTGGATCATCTGCAGGGGGTAGATCATCCAAATCTTTTGTTGTGGCAGGCTGGAGCTCAGGATTTGGCCAGTCTGACACCATGGATGGTGCAAATGCAAATTTCAAGGAAAATTTCTCGGTTATATGGAAAAATTACAGTGCACCTAAATCCAGAAGTTATGTTGCAGGGTGTCACTGTTGATATGAAGGCCTCATTCACAAGTCCTGCATTCTGGTAGACTAAATTTAACTGGTGCCTTATATCTCACTTTACCTCAGAACATTTGTGTCACTTTACCCCACTGCCACATTTTAGAAAAAAATTATCTTTTTTAGCAATTGAGGCTAATCTTCAGCAAGCATCATCACATGGTTTTATATGTTGATAGTTCATCAACATGTATAAGTTTTTCTCCTTGGATCAATTTGCTTTGGCACTAAAGTTGATTAAGTTGACGGCAAAAAAATTACTTTTACATGCAAAAAAACATATTTTTGTGAAAAAAACATGCTTTCCACAGGACCAGGAATTTCTGTCCTTCATGGTAGAGCGGAAATGGAAGGGGCTTGAAAACAAAATTGTTATAGAGTGGTATATAAAATCCGTTGCCTAGATACAGGGGGTGTCTCACATTACCCGATGTCTCACATTACCCCATTCTATATTTGAGAGCTCTCAAGCTGTTTTGTCCACAAACAGAGGAAATCGGTGCACGAGTATTATATTGAGAAAGCTATGTTCATCCTGCTCACTTTGTGCATATCAGTTTTGTGTTGTCAACCAATTTAAAGTGAATACAATAATGGCAACAATAAGAAGAGAAATAAAATCTGCATTTTGTCATTAGAGTTTACATATAGGCCTGTTGTGTCTAATATGAATATAGTCAAGGTATTCACAGATATTGCCAGATAACCACTTCACCTCTACCATACTTTTAACACAGGGGTGCTCAATCCTGTTCCTGGAGATCTACCTTCCTGCAGATTTCTGTTGCAACTTATATCAAACACACCTGCCTGTAATTATCAAGTTCTGTTCAGGTCCTAATTAATTGGTTCAGGTGTGTTTGATCAGGGTTGGAGCTGAACTATGCAGGAAGGTAGATCTCCAGGAACAGGATTGAGCACCCCTGTTTTAACAGATCATTTGTAAACCTGACTGTCATCCTTTCATGCATTGTCTTGAGCATTCATGTTGCCAATTATATACTATATTGTTAGTAGCCTGGATAGGTCACAGTCATTTCACTACATCATATCGCTTTCTACTGGATGTAAAATGCTCTGCAGTACATTTTGTCATTTTAGAATGTTAAGTTCTAATTCTGTATTTATTTTGGTAACTAAAAAGTAATATAAGAGTAATGTAACATATTACAATTTTGAGACAGTAATATTGTAATGTAAGGGCTTACTTTTTCTAAACAGTAACCAGTAATCTGTAATGTATTACAGTTTGGAAGTAACTTGCACAACACTGGTAATAAATGAGTATTTCATAGCATTTCATTTCATGAGCATAGTCATATTCCACATATGAAACTGTTTAATATTTAAATGTTTAAATATTTTCTCATGCATAATTCACTTTCCAAATCACTTCCAGTTTACCCAAGCTATTGTACTGAGAATGTAAAGACTTAACACCATGATGTATTGTCCTTTACACTGTTAACCCTTATGCGGTAAATAACTGTAAAATAGCAAGTGTTTTGCTGTAATAAAAGGAAACCGTATTTTACTGTAAAAGGGGTAGGATTTTTATGAAATTGTGTTGTGCAAAGAATAAATTACAGTAATTTACTTTATGTACTGATTACAGATAGTAACTGTAATTGTTCTATCATCGTTGATGACATCATCATCGGAGGCCATGATGCTGCTGAACACGATGCTAATCTGAAAAGAGTATTGAATCGGGCATGTGATGTCAAACTCAAACTAAACCCTGCAAAATGTAAGTTCCGTCTGGACCGAGTCAGTTATGTAGGCCACATCTTTACTAGTGAAGGCTTAAAGGCTGATCCCTCGAAAACAAAAGCAATTTTTGAGATGCTGGCTCCAAAAAATGTTCCAGCATTGCAGCGCTTCCTTGGTATGGCAAATTACCTAGGGAAATTCATTCCGAATTTAAGTGATGTTGCTGCACCTTTAAGGAAGTTGACGCACAAAGACAGTGCATGGTGCTGGTACCATCAACACCAAGAAGCATTTAATACCCTCAAATCATGTTTGACAACCCCACCTGTCTTGTCATACTATGATGTGAAGAAACCAGTCACATTAACCTGTGATGCCTCATGTTTTGGACTTGGTGCTGCATGTATGCAGGATGGCAGACCAGTCGCGTATGCATCTCGCACACTCACTGACACAGAAACGCGATACGCACAGATTGAAAAGGAGCTGCTAGCTGTTGTATTCGCCTGCATTAAATTCAGGGATTATGTGTATGGAAAATCTGTGATTGTTGAAACGGACCACCAGCCCCTGGTGACCATTCTAAAGAAACCCATTCACACTGCCCCTGCAAGACTACAGAGAATGATGCTCAGGTTACAGTGCTACGACATCACTCTGGTGTACAAGAAGGGCAAACACATGTATCTTGCGGACACACTATCCCGAGCTCCAAACACAAAAGTCCCTCCAGATGCTGAAAGTGACACATTTGAGGTCATGTCTGTCAGTTACATCTCCACTGCACGACTGGACGAGCTGAAAAAGGAAACAGCAGAGGATAAGGTGTTACAGACTCTCAGCATGATGATCCAACATGGTTGGCAAAATAAAAAACATACCTTGTCTCCCGATTTGCATCCATACTTTCCCTACAGGGATGAACTAGTCGTGGAAAATGGAATAGTGATGAAAGGTCACAAAACAGTCATTCCTCGCTCATTAAAGAAGGAATACATCAAAGTAGTCCACAGAGGACATCCTGGATTGGATGCCACCAAGCACAGAGCAAGAAGTATCATTTTCTGTGACAATGACAGCTGATATCACGGCAGAACTTCTTGCATGCTAAGTTTGCAATAGTACAAAGCCACATCAACAAAAAGAACCACTTAAGCCATACCCAGTTACAGACTTGCCCTGGTCTACTGTGGCAACAGACATGTTCGAGTGGCGTAGTCAGAACTACATGGTGCTTGTGGACTCTTACTCAGGTTGGTATGAGATTGACCTGCTCCGTGATACAACATCCTCAGTTGTGATAAGGAAACTAAAGAGACATTTCTCTGTGCATGGCATACTGCACACACTCATTTCTGACAATGCCAGACAGTACATAAGTCAACAATTCAGAGACTTTGGTAACAGTGGGACTTTATAAACGTCACCAGCAGTCCAGAATACCCGTAGTCAAATGGCTTGGCAGAAAGAGCAGTACGCAGTGTCAAACAGTTGATGGAGAAATCCAACAGGGATGGGACGGACGTGTTCCTCTGTCTCCTAAATCTGAGAAACACTCCCCGTGACCAGATGTTAGGCTCATCTGCGCAACGCCTACTGTCACGACAGACATGGTCAGCCATTCCCATTAACTCTAAGCTTTTAGAGCCAGCTCCCAAACATTCCGAGCAAATCGCGGCACAATTCTTTCAAAAGAGGATGGCCCAAAAGCGATACTACTACATCTCAAGTTTACCACTGCAACCACTTGCAGAGGGACAAGTTGTCAGAATGCAAACCCCAAAGGGTTATGACCTGGGCACAGTAAAGGAAGAAAAAAAGGAGCCACGCTCCTACACCATTCAATACAATGGAAGAACATATAGAAGGAACAGATGCCACATTCTTCCAGTCGCTGAGCCTGCTCCTTTAAGGTTTGACCCTGATGACAGTGACATTCACAAAACAATTGCACACACACAGGACAGTGTTCCCCCTGAACCACAAACACACTTTCCACAAACAAAATCTACAGGTGCTGACTTGCCAAAGCACACAGTACAATCCCCTACCAAAGTTGGTAGTACACCTTATAGAACACGTTCAGGTCATATTTGTAAGCCAAACCCTAGATATAACCAGTGAGTTCTACTAATGGTAGAGTCTGTGGCACTTGGGTTGTTGTTTTGAATATATCCCGAATGTGTTAACTATAGTTATTTTTATGCTGACAATATTACATTTTGTTGATTTTGTTTTCTTAACACTTGAAAAAAAAAAGAAAGCCCTGATATTATATAGAGTTTTTTCTGCATTAGTCACATGGTTGTTATTATGACTATCTGTATTTTCATTCATGACTGAGTTAAAGTCATACAGCAAATTTGTTTATTGTTATATAAGTTTTCTTTATTTTGTAAGATGTTTCATCTAAAGAAAGGGGATGTAGATCATTGTGATAGATGATCTGTCTTATAAATACAAAGTGATTTATGTGTTTATAAAGTGTTGCACTTTAATGTGTTGGCTCCTTTAAAGGGTCACGAAACACCAAAACACATTTTTTGAGCTGTTGACAGTCATATATGTGTCCCACGCTACTATAAACACTATTCGGACACATATATTGCACTAAAAAGTGAAAATTGGTTGTTTTTGCGTTATTTTGAGCAAATTCGTTCTTCCGGTTTGAAACAAATTTTTGAAGCTACGTCATGGCCATGAGATACTTAGGTGTAAATCCAGAGTGGAGAGTGGCTGTCTGTCTTTTCCAGAACATTCTGACGTATGTGAGTGTGCGGCATTAATTCATGACAAAGACGTGCTTCAAACCAATCAGCGCGTTCTATTGTGTATGACGCGAAACTTCATTAATATGCATGATAGCTCCGGAGACTGTTTACCTGTTTACACTGTACAGACGGAAGAGAGACGCCACGTTGTGTTGCCAAAACAAGTGAAAGAACAAGAATTTGGAGACAAGAGTCATCGGTTTTGCGTTTATTAGTGTGCTGCAACAAGGTTTTGTTTTCATTTTCCCTCTATGAGAGAGCAGCTGTCAGGGTTGTGGTGGGGAAAAGGAGCGAGGACTCAAGTGCAAGATAATGGGTATTTATTTTTTAATAAAATAAAACAAAAAGGCAAAATAAACAACCCCGAGGGGGAAAACATTAACAAAACAAATACACACACAAACTTGGCTGGGCTGGCAAGACAGGAGCAGGAACACGAGGGAGATTAGACGATGAACGACGATGACGAACTGGCACAGGACAGCAGCCATGAGGAGATCTTAAGGATGAGTAAATTAACACAAACAGGTGAACATGATAAACTAATAATGGGTTAACAAGGAGGGTAGGGCTAGACAATAGACGGGAAAGCACATGACACAAAAAGACAACACAAACCATGCACTCACATAACACTAGACTAGAACACGCAGCCAATAAGAAAACTCATTAGCTGCGTGTTTATGACAACACAAGCACGCCACAAAAAGCACGCGGTCACAATGTAAACATCCAACCACGTGCTTAGACAACACCACAGACGCAAGACACGAGCACACGATAGATAAACACCTTACCGTGCGCTCACACATAAGCAATGCGCATGTTTCATCTCAGCGCCAACCGAAACCAAAACCAACCAGACTGAGACGCTGAGAATGAAACAGCGCGATGCAGACAGAACAAAACAAACACGAGAGCGTGCGCGTCACAAGCGCGCACGTAGACCGTACACGCTCGCATCAAGCGGGAGCGCGCACACACTCATGACTGCACGCGCCCAGAGACACACACACACACACACACACAATGACAGTAAACGAGTGCCCGACCCGAGAAAACTCGAGCCGAGCACAACAGGGCATGGACAATACAGAGCTAGTGTCCGGACTCTGCCACCAAACAAGAATTTGCAAGACCAGAGTGGCAGAACCCTGACACTAGCCCCCCCCAAAAGGGACGCCGCCTGGCGTCCCTAAAGGGAACACTCAAGGTACAAGACAGACAAGAAACACCACAAGACAACAAAACAGGCAACATCAACACACACAAGACAGGGAAGTGAACAGGCAAGACAACATGAAGGGGGGGGGGGGGGGGGGGGGAGCCAAGCCAGACCCAACAAGACAAACAAGGGAGGGATGGGAGGGCAAGATCAGGGAGGAACAGTTCAGGGCAGGACCAGAGGGACAGGAGACCAGGGTGGAGCCAGGGGGTCAGTCCAGGGTGGTATAGGGTCACACCAGGGAGGAGCAGGAGGGACGACCCAGGGAGGATTCTTCAGGAGAGACAAGGCAGGAGGCTTGTGGGGAGCTGGCTGGGCAGGAGGCCTGTGGGGAGCCGGCTGGGCTGGAGCCGGCTGGACCGGGGGCCTGTGGGGAGCCGACTGAACCGGAGGCCTGTGGGGAGCCGACTGGACTGGAGGCCTGTGGGGAGCCGGCAGGGCTGGAGCCGGCTGAGCTGGAGGCCTGTGGGGAGCTGGCCGGGCTGGAGGCCTGTGGGGAGCCGGCAGGGCTGGAGGCCTGTGGGAAGCCGGCAGGGCTGGAGACCTGTGGGGAGCCGGCAGGGCTGGAGCCGGCTGAGCTGGAGGCCTGAGGGGAGCCGGCAGGGCTGGAGGCCTGTGGGGAGCCGGCAGGGCTGGAGGCCTGTGGGGAGCCGGCAGGGCTGGAGGCCTGTGGGGAGCCGGCAGGGCTAGGCGTCTGGGTGGTGCCGGCAGGGCGGGAGGCCTGAGGGGGGCCGGCAGGCCAAGGAACCGGGCTGGGACCGGCAGGGCAAGGAGCCGGGCTGGAGCCGGCAGGGCAAGCCGTCTGGGTGGTGCCGGCAGGGCAAGGAGCCGGGCTGAGACCGGCAGGGCAAGACATCTGGGTGGTGCCGGCAGGGCAAGACGACTAGGTGGTGCCGGCAGGGCAGGGAACCGGGCTGGGGCCGGCAGGGCAAGAGCCTGGCTGGGACCGGCAGGGCAAGACGTCTGGGTGGTGCCGGCAGGGCAAGACGTCTGGGTGGTGCCGGCAGGGCAAGACGTCTGGGTGGTGCCGGCAGGGCAGGGCACACTGGGGCTGGAGCCGACACTGCCGGGCGCACTGGGGCTGGAGCCGACACTGGCGGGCGCACTGGGGCTGGAGCCGACACTGGCGGGCGCACTGGGGCTGGAGCCGACACTGGCGGGCGCACTGGGGCTGGAGCCGACACTGGCGGGCGCACTGGGGCTGGAGCCGACACAGGCGGGCGCACTGGGGCTGGAGCCGACACTGGCGGGCGCACTGGGGCTGGAGCCGACACTGGCGGGCGCACTGGGGCTGGAGCCGACACTGGCGGGCGCACTGGGGCTGGAGCCGACACTGGCGGGCGCACTGGGGCTGGAGCCGCCTTTGAAGAGGCCTTCCTCTTCATCCTCCGCTTCTGGGTGCGGGTCAACCCTTGGGGGTTGGTCATGGGCTGGGAGATGGTGCTGGTGGTGAGAGGGGTCCATTCCCCCTGCAGGATTTCCCTCTCCTTCCTCAGGCAGGAATACTCCACCACCTCCCAATAAGTCCATTTCCCAATTTCACCCAGCTCCTCCCAATCGAATGGTTCATCCAATCCAGCCAGAAAGATGTGGATGAGGTTGGTCTCACTGAACCCAAGCCCCCGGACTGCCTCAAGGAGATCTTCAGCGAAGATTCCAAAGGGGCGATGGTTCTGCTGGTGAGACAGTCCTCTGGCTAGGGGTTGGTCCTTGGGTCCCTCTTGCTGGGAGAGAGCTGGGCGCAGAAATAAACCCATTCTGCTGAGTCCTCTTGTGGCCAGTTCGTACTGTCAGGGTTATGGTGGGGAAAAGGAGCGAGGACTCAAGTGCAAGATAATGGGTATTTATTTTTTAATAAAATAAAACAAAAAGGCAAAATAAACAACCCCGAGGGGGAAAACATTAACAAAACAAATACACACACAAACTTGGCTGGGCTGGCAAGACAGGAGCAGGAACACGAGGGAGATTAGACGATGAACGACGATGACGAACTGGCACAGGACAGCAGCCATGAGGAGATCTTAAGGATGAGTAAATTAACACAAACAGGTGAACATGATAAACTAATAATGGGTTAACAAGGAGGGTAGGGCTAGACAATAGACGGGAGAGCACATGACACAAAAAGACAACACAAACCATGCACTCACATAACACTAGACTAGAACACGCAGCCAATAAGAAAACTCATTAACTGCGTGTATATGACAACACAAGCACGCCACAAAAAGCACGCGGTCACAATGTAAACATCCAACCACGTGCTTAGACAACACCACAGACGCAAGACACGAGCACACGATAGATAAACACCTTACCGTGCGCTCACACATAAGCAACGCGCATGTTTCATCTCAGCGCCAACCAAAACCAAAACCAACCAGACTGAGACGCTGAGAATGAAACAGCGCGATGCAGACAGAACAAAACAAACACGAGAGCGTGCGCGTCACAAGCGCGCACGTAGACCGTACACGCTCGCATCAAGCGGGAGCGCGCACGACCCGCACGCACTCATGACAGCACGCGCCCAGAGACACACACACACACACACACACACACAATGACAGTAAACGAGTGCCCGACCCGAGAAAACTCGAGCCGAGCACAACAGGGCATGGACAATACAGAGCTAGTGTCCGGACTCTGCCACCAAACAAGAATTTGCAAGACCAGAGTGGCAGAACCCTGACAGCAGCTGGACTCACGTGTGGATTACAGTGCACGCGACACGCAACAGAAACGCATTTGTAAGGAACATTTTTTACCCGAGAGCTTTTCG
Organism: Danio kyathit; assembly: GCA_903798195.1. Taxonomy (NCBI): domain Eukaryota; kingdom Metazoa; phylum Chordata; class Actinopteri; order Cypriniformes; family Danionidae; genus Danio; species Danio kyathit. The sequence continues at coordinate 30,159,142 of LR812543.1, forward strand.
CATCTGGAAATGGTGAAATCCGGATTTGTCGCTCGTCTCCTTTTTGTCCTGTCGCTACAGATTAGGTAAGTGTGTGCGATCAGTGCTCTTTGTTTAACCCAGATTACAAAGTTTGTCGTATCTTCAGCAGTGCTCTTTCAGTTTTTAAAGACATACCTCAGTCAAAATGATTTAGTTACTAAGTTTACAGTATGTTAATATCACTGCAATATTACAGTACAATATTATAGACAGAAAGATCCGCTGTAAATGCTGCTCTCTGAGTGTAAACATATAAACACAAACTATTCCCGTCGTGCAGGATTTTCGCCGCATTTTGTGACAGGATAGCCTATACAGACACGGCTTTCTGACGCTATCTACCTACCGAGTACATAAGTTACAGAGAAATGCGGAGGATTTTTTTTCTCTCATTCGCCATGCTGTATCAAATCAGCCTTTCTCTGTTTGTTTTGCCTGTGAAATTTAGCGCGCGCCCAAATGGAAACGCCCTTCTATGCATATCTTACCCTTTTTCCCTCCCCCGACACTCCCACACTCCCAGAGCTGGACACGCCCAACTTTCCTGACTTTTTTCAAAACAGAGGTGTGAAAACACCCTGCTGAGACAGGGGGTTTCGTGGCCCTTTAAGAACGCACTCCTCATTAGTTATGCATGAGGAACGCACCACGAGGTTGTATGATATAGCATGTTCCGGTTAACAAGTGCTGTTAATAAAAGTATAGTCTTCACATAAAGAGGGACGTATGTTAATTCTACAGAGGATCAGTTCACAACAAAGACATTAACGTGTCTTTCTCCTTGGATATAGTCTAAACTGCATAACTTGGCTGACAACACCGTGATGTTACAACAAAACGTTAAAACATTTAAACGTAGAATAAATAAACTGAAGTAGTTTACAGAGCTTACCTGGGAATAATTTTCTGTCAGCCATTGACTCTCCTGAACCACAACTGTGGGGGATGGGTCATACGCCACAATTGCTACATTTGAATCTTGAGGGGGGAAATGCGCTGGGTTTTCCGTTTAGATGCCTGAATAACATGATGTTTTTTTTTTTTTTCAAAGATATAGATATAAACTTTTTCATAGAGTTAATTGTTTTTAACCGCTGATATCAATTAAAACCATTATTTGTAAGGGTGCTTATTGGTAATCTCTTTTAACTATTATTCTGTTGTCTACTATAGACTAAAACTAAATTAAATTAATTAAATTAAGTTGAGTAAAGTTAACACAAAATTAAACATTCGGTTTGAGTTCTGCCTAATTTACTCAGTTTATGAGTTACCATAACTTTTTTTTCACTAAGTCAAAGTAACTTTTACAATTTTTTTGAGTTATGCTAAATCATTTCATTTAGTGATTTTCACTGTTAGGTTTTACAGTGCATATATAGCTTAGGTTTCTTAAGGGACATATTTGCCAAAGTGCACTTACTCAAAGCACAGTTAAAGTAAAATTGCTACTGTACCATGGCTGCAGCAGGTGCAATGATATTACGCAGCACCTGAAAATACACCCCAGCTAACAGAACTGCATAATATAATTGTGCCTGCTGCAGCCATACTGCGGGGAGCAAAGTTTAGGATAAAGTTAAACACAGCTGCATAAGATTGCTTCAGGTATATACCAAAATTTTTACTTAACATGATAACTAAACTAATAAAAAACAATTTTTATATGTTAATAAACACCCAATGTTTGCTGTCAGCTGAAACAGAGTAAAACAATTTAAAATGAACTAACACAAAAATATAAATAACATAATTTTGTCAGCAGTCCAGCCAAGTCGTTCCAACATGAATAAAATTGTTGCACTATTGTTTAAATAAACAATACACTATAGATAGAAACACAACTTTTTTGATCTGGTTTTCAAAGCTTGACATGGCCATCATGTCATATTTATATATAAAACACATTACATATTAATAGAAACATTTTTGCAATATTTTGTACGTGACATTTTTAAATAGGCAGTCTGTTCTGATGTGGTGACCCTTGATAAATAAGGGACTAAGCTGAAGGAAAATTAAAGGAATATTTTTATATCATTGAAATAAAGTATTAACTTGTAAAATGTTTCATTTTTAACCTGAAAACACTGAGTGGCACATATGTTTATTTATCAACAATGTAATGTAAAGGTCTAGAACAAACAAGAAGAGTCGGTCTCTACTGACTTTGTGCAGAAATTAGATAAACATTCTCTGTTTGCATTTTGTATGTTTCTCTTACAGCTTTAGAGGTTTGTTCCCTATGAACTGGACATGACAGGATTTTCTGCCATGATTGCAGTTTGAAAGAATGTTCAATTCAAAGGGTAACGCAAGAAGTGACTTCCATACTAAGCATGTGATTACTGTTAAATAACCCTTCACACTAATGTAATGATTGAAATTTCTTCAAACAGAACAGCGGTGTATAGTGCAAATCTTTTTGATCAACCAACAACGTTTGACAATGAGAGCACACAGCTCTTGGTTTTCTTTGTTTTAGATTTGTTTTATTGTGATTTTATTAACAAATATGATATTTTTTAATTACACTATTGAACGATCTCGTTGTATGCTCTTTGTATGCTTATGAGTATTTTCAGTAATTTAAAGAAAATGTATGTAAGTGTGACGGATAGAAGGAAATTATTCTACATAATGTATTAAAAAGAAAAAGTTAACCCCCCCTCACCCTTTACTTCATTTTTTGTTTTATTCCTATTCTAGTTCTTATGAGTAAATGAAATGATTCATGTATTTCACCACCACACCTGAAGAGGGCAGTGTGGCATGTTAGTGGGTTACCTAGGAGACCGGCAGCTCGAGGTCATATTAAACTGCACTCGAGCAATGCTATAACGTGTCTGTCTCCTTATCATTCACAGGTATGGATAAACACTCATTTAAGGTGGTCTGTGTGAAATATTTGTCATCTTTACTCCAAAGAAATGTTTGGCTAAGATGTTAGAATGTGTTAGTTCCATAAGTTGATTCATTTTGGTTTAATTATATGGTAAACATTATAGCCGCTCGTGGTTAGCAAAAGCAGCCGAAGCTAATGTTTAGTTAATGGTTAACTGACGTGATGTGAACAGAGCATGTAGTGAGGTATGCATTCAGAAATATGCATTAGATCATTTTCTAAACATCTTCATGTTAAGTAATTGTTGTAGTTGTTACATTTGTTATGAATGTCAGCCCGATTAAGTTAATATGGTGTATATTTTTGTAGTGATTCTCTTCTAAAATGTTTGTGAATGCATAACACTGTCACATAAAATATTCAATTTGAATAGTAATAAGTGATAGTAAGAGTTTAATGATTTAATGCTGGATTTTGGGTTTTCAAACATCATAATTTGCATTTTCAATAACTTAAAGTTATTAAATGAGTAAACGGGACAATTATTTAATTCTATATTGTTGGTCTTTCTCTTAAATATATTAACAAGTGTTAATATAAATGTTGATGTAATGTAATTGGGAAATGGTGTGAAAGAGAATGTTATATTTATGTTATTATAATGATTAGTATCATTTCAGCATTTATACAAGTAATACATGAGGTAAGAAATGTATTATTTTAATAATTCTTGTAATATTACTCCAGTATCTCAAAGTAGGACCAATACTGTATTCTAAGAAGTGTATTCAAGAGTATTGAGTATTTTTGTTCAATGTATTAATGCCTTTTGTTTACATAGAAAATCTAGTTACATTGCATTGAGTAATATGTGTATTGATATAAGTGACACATTTGAATTTTATCCTATTGAGATAAGTTTGGTTTTATTCTGGAACACTGTGTACAATGTGTTAGCTTTAAAAAAAAGTAATTATCTTTGTTATATTAAAACTGCACTCGAGCAATGCTATAACGTGTCTGTCTCCTTATCATTCACAGTTTGTGCGTGATTTGGCTTGTGCTGGTCCAGATTCCCCTAGGTCTGGAGCCGGTAACAATTGGGGGCTCGTCCGGGATCCTGCATCATTGAGTGGGGAGAGCTGTCACGATACAGGTGAAGGTTGGCGATTGAGTTTCAAAGAAGGCTGCTGTGCCCAGCGTCTTCCGGAGTGTGAACGTCACTGGTGAAAGATCACGATGGCTACCGTAACCCCACAACGGATGTTGGTTTTCCAGATTCACAAAAAGCTTCCTGTTCTGAGTATCAGTCAACTGCAGTTGGTGGCCAGGGCTATTGAAGATGGCAGCGAGAGTACAGAAGGCCTCAGTGAACCTGAGCTTTATGATTTCATCATCGACTACACCAGAAGTGAAAGGTTGAAAACAATGGAAGACGAAGGTATGGCTCAACTTCTCTCTCTTCAGGAACTGTTACATGAACTGACATCAATCGATTCTGGATCTGGTGAGGCCTATGTTCCTGCCGTTCCCATAGACAATGCACCTACCCATACACACAGACAAGTCCCTGCTTCAGCAGAGGACATACACACATATTCAATGGACAAACACAAACATGCACCACCATCACATACAGACTATCCTGCACCACAGTCCCTCAGTCATGATTCGCCCGCCCTGACATCACCTATGGACAGAACTCTTTACACACCAGGTCACTTAGGCGACACTGTTACCCGTGACACCCAACAGGGTAGAGCAAGTCTATCTTCATCTGTCACTGATCAGGTTGTGAGACTGTCTGATGTCACAGCTTTGCTTCCCCGTCGGGAATGCAAATTTCATGGGGGTCAAATATCTGATATTGGGTCTGACATTTCTTTCAGTGGTCTCTGTAAGCAGATTGATACTGCTCTACAAGAGGGGTTTAGTGAGGTTGAGATTATTAGAGCAGTGCTCAAGATAACCAAGTCTGGTACCTTCAGAGAAATGCTCACTAATCATGATGGTTTAACAGTAAATGGGTTGAAGAGACTTCTCCGTGCACATTTGAGAGACAAAGGTGTAACCGAGCTCTTTCATGAGCTCAGTAATGCTAAACAACATGACAAGGAGAGTCCACACCAGTTTCTCTATAGACTTATAGGACTAAAACAACGAGTTCTATTTGAGTCACAGCAGCCAGGTGTAGAGTTTAACTATGATAAGCGACTGGTTCAAGGTACTTTTCTGCACTCCTTGTATCAAGGGCTAAATGACAAGAACAGTTATGTTAGGCAGGACATTAAACCTTTCCTTGCTGACACACAGGTTAGTGATGACTCGCTGTTGGAACAGCTGACCAAGTCAACCATGGAGGAAGAAGGGAGGTTAAAGCGCCTTGGTGCTGTGGCCAAGTCTAGGTCAGTGACTGTGAGTGTAGCTCATTCTGACATTACGGTACCGACTGACGTAACAAAACAGAGCCAAATTGATGCTGAGTTGCAGGCTAACCGTGAAGCCATAAGAGAGCTGACGGCTCAAGTGTCCTCACTGACTCAACATATGAAACTGGTGAATCAGCCTGTTGACCGTGCGCCAACTGGAAGTTCTAGTACACATGTTAAGCGCCCGCCATCCCAAACGAGTGAGAAAAAGGGTAGATGCCCTGACTGCATAATGAAAGAGATAATAAACTGCCCCCATTGCTTTGTGTGTGGTCAGGCAGGGCATAGAGCAATTGGATGTTTGCAGAGATGGATGTCGGTAAATGGGAAGAGGTCGCTGGAGAAGGGCAGCCAGTGACCGTAACCAGTTCTAAGCCCACAGACACAGCTACCATGTCAGCCACACCATGCCATTCAGACCCAAAGAAACGGGTGGCCCAGCTCATTGGAAATCGTTGTACTGTTTTCTGTAATATCAATGGTGTGCCAATAGAAATGTTATTAGATTCCGGAGCACAGGTGACAATGGTTAGCAAAACTTGGGTAGATAGAGTATCACCACATGTCAAAATCCAGCCACTTCATTCACTTCTTAACAGTCAGTCACTTGAAATTTCGGCAGCTAATGGCACTAAAATACCCCTTGAGGGATGGGCAGAAGTTGACCTACAGATTTCAAGCAGACACCATGGGTCTGTAACAATAAGTGTACCCCTTTTAGTAAGTGAGAACTGCCACTGTCCCTTGTTAGGTAGCAACGTCATCGCTGAAATTATTAAAGAACATGGCAACACTGTGGATGTGACCGCTATCCTGACAGATTCTTTAAGTATTCCAGAGAGCTCCATCGGGACACTAGTCTCTCTCCTTCAGATAACAACTTCTGCTGAGCCAACACCATGTGTTGTACGCATCAGTAAAAAAGGTGTTACCATCCCTGCTGGCAAAGTCTATGAAGTTCGTTGTCGAGTTAAGGGGGTACCCGGCAACTGCACCATGCTGTTTCAACCTTTAACTGAGAGTACTTGCCCGGTGGGTTTAGATCTGTTTCCGTCACTGGTAGACGTTCCCTTGGGGACATCAAAATGTATTAAAATCCCCATTCAGAACTCGACCCAACACACCATTTACCTGACTCAAAAAACAGTCCTGGGTACGCTTGAAGAGATTGCTGATGTGAAGCCTGTACTGAACTCCAAGCACATAAATAGTGAGTCCATTCAGACTTGTGCAGCCCAGTTAAGCACTGGTTCTCAGAGCTATCACAACAAAGTGCTTGATAGACAGACAGTATCAAAGGTCAGAGACAAATGGCACCCTCCGGTTGATGTATCCCACCTAGCAGAGGAGGAGCAAAGAATTGTCAGACAAATGTTATATGAAGAGTCTATGGCCTTTGCCAAAGATGAGGCAGATATTGGGTGTATCCCAGAGTTACAACTGAGAATAAATCTTAGGGATGATACCCCAATACAAAAGTCATATAATGCCATTCCAAAACCCTTATATCGTGAAGTCAAAGATTATGTTCAGAATTTACTTAACCATGGCTGGATTCGAAAATCAACGTCAGCTTACTCATCTCCAGTTGTGTGCGTGAGGAAAAAGGACCAGAGTTTACGTCTCTGTGTTGATTTCCGGGGGCTGAACAATAAAACTATTCCCGATCGTCACCCACTGCCACGCATTCAAGACCTATTGGATAATTTAGGAGGCCACTCCTGGTTCTCAATACTCGACCAAGGAAGTGCGTACCATCAAGGTTTTGTTGAGGAAAGTTGCCGTCACATGACCGCTTTTAGCACACCTTGGGGGTTCTATGAATGGGTACGTCTCCCCTTTGGCCTTACCAATGCCCCTGCAGCATTCCAGCGCTGCATGGAAGATGTACTAGTCAACCTGAGGGATGAATGTTGTTTCCCTTATCTGGATGATGTGCTCTGTTTCTCCAAAACCTTCCAAGACCATGTTGAGGACCTGAGAAAAGTGCTGTGTCGTCTTCAAGAGTGTGGTGTGAAACTGCGGCCGACTAAATGCAAACTTTTCAAACGTCAAGTGCGGTATTTGGGAAGGTTGGTGACTAGTGAAGGTGTCCAGGTGGATCCTAAAGATCTGGAGGCAGTGTTGAAACTAAAGGAGAAGAAGCCAAAGACAGTCGGTGAGGTTCGAGCTTTGCTGGGGTTCTTGGGTTATTATCGCTCCTTTATCCAAGATTTCTCCCGTATAGCACGGCCTTTGTTTAAACTCCAAGAACATCCTAAAGGGTCTCACCAACGTCCTGGTCTTGTAAAATCTACCAAAAGGGGAAAGTGTGGTGACCACTTACCATCTAAGACACCCATCTGTTGGTCTTCTGAGCATAGTGCTGTGGTGTCTCGCCTGGTAGACATGTTGGTTAGTCCTCCCATCTTAGCCTACCCCAACTTTGACTTACCCTTTGTTCTACACACAGACGTATCCAATGAAGGGTTGGGAGCCGTGTTATACCAGGAACAGAGTGGTAAACTACGTGTTATCGCATACGGATCAAGGACACTCACGCCTGCTGAAAAGAATTACCACCTCCATTCTAGTAAGCTGGAGTTCCTTGCCTTGAAGTGGGCTGTATGTGATAAGTTTCGGGATTATCTGTACTACGCCCCCACTTTCACTGTATATACAGATAATAACCCCCTGACTTATGTCCTTTCCACTGCCAAGCTTAGTGCTGTAGGACATCGCTGGGTTGGTGAATTAGCCGATTTCCATTTCACCATTAAATACAGGCCAGGCAAGACAAACATTGATGCAGACACCCTGTCCCGATTTCCAGTGAGACTCACCGACCACCTGAGAGAGTACACTGAGATACTGCAGCCTGAGGTGATATCTACCATCTGGCAGGGAAATAAGGCTGAGAGGGAAGAACAGGTGCCACAGGCTGTGGCTCTTCAGATATGGGTAGAGGAGGATCTCTCTGCTGCGTGTATACCTGTATTTACCCCTGAGGATATCAGAGATGCTCAGAATAGGGATGACATCATCTGTGAAGTTGTAAGATTGAAAAGTAGTGGATGGAATCCCAAGGACAAGGGTCAGAGTTTAGTGTCTATTGGAGCACAGAGGCTAATAAGGGAGTGGAACAGACTAAAGCTGAGCGAGGGGATCTTGTACAGAGAGTCCGGGCCCAATCAACAACTGGTCCTTCCAACATCACTTACATCGATGGTGCTGAAACATCTCCATGATGACATGGGACACGTTGGTGCTGATAAAGTTATTCATCTCGCCAGACAAAGATTTTATTGGCCTTATATGCAGCGGGAAATTGAGGACTATGTAATACGCCAGTGTCCTTGCATTAAGCAAAAACGACCTACAGTCCCTGAAAAAGCACCAATGGGTTCCATTGTCACTACCGCACCTTTTGAGTTGCTCTCTGTCGATTACTTACACCTCGAGCCTAGTAAGGGTGGCTATGAGTACATACTTGTGCTCGTAGACCACTTTCCTCGGTTCGCACAAGCTTACCCCACCCGAAATAAGTCTGGCAAGACAGCCGCTGAACGGATTTTCTCCGATTTCATTCCTCGATTTGGATATCCGGAAAAGCTCCATCATGATCAGGGTCGGGAGTTTGAGAATACCTTATTCCAAAGATTACAGCAACTGGCAGGCATCTCTCACTCCCGTACCACTCCCTACCACCCACAGGGGAACCCTGCTGAACGCCTGAACAGGACACTGCTCCAGATGTTAAGAACGCTTCAAGAGGAGAAAAAGGCAGAGTGGAAAGACCATCTTCCGAATCTTGTGCATGCCTACAACTGCACAAGACACGAGGCAACAGGATACTCACCATTTTTGCTCCTCTTTGGGAGACATCCTCGATTGCCCATTGACCTAATCTTCAACCTTAACTCAGATCAGCAGGTGCGGACACAGCAACAGTATGCACAGACCTGGGCTTTACGAATGCAGGAAGCATATAGAGTAGCTGCAGAGAACAGTAAGAGATCTTCTGAGAAAGGGAAAAGGTACTATGATCAACATGTCAGAGGAGCTGTACTACAACCTGGAGATCGTGTGTTAGTCAGGAACCTGTCTGAGAGAGGGGGTCCTGGCAAACTCAGGCAGTACTGGGAACAAAAGGTCCACAAAGTCATCGAGAGGATAAGGAATAGTCCAGTGTATCGGATTCAGGCTGAAACGGGTGACAGAACTTTTCGAGTGTTGCACCGCAACCTGCTTCTCCCAGTTAGTGACTTACTAGTCACTTCTGAGGAAGAAGATAAGGGTGTTGGGAAGAAGTCACTCAGACAAAAATGTCAACTTCGACATAGAGAAACAGCTGGATCAGATGTCAGTATTTCGGATGATGAGGAAGACCATTCCTACCACCTTAGACCCTTGCCTGTGTACGAAAGAAGAACTGTCAGACACCATCTACCAGACCCAAAACATCGTTGTGGATTAAGGGCAATAGCTCCCGAATATCAGCCATTAAGTCAAACTTCAGAGTGTAACAATGCCACACAGGTTGATAAGAGGGATTCACTCATAACATCAGAGATAAGACACACACCAACCGATGTGACACCACCACCATTGGTGGAGAGTCAAGAGGTGCATAGTGATAATGTGGTGGAAGATGGAATCTTTGATCCACCGGCAACAGATGCCACAACTGTTCCAGCACCAGTGAGGGATATAGAACAACAATTGAGGAGATCCACACGGCAAGTCAAACCCCGAAATCTCTTGATGTATGACCAGCCAAGAGCACCTTCTTACCAGCCTTGGAGATTAGGAGCAAATTCTATGTGCTGTGGCTGTTACCCAATACCTGTCTTACCAGTATCACCTGAAGTGAGCTATTACCCCCAGCCAGTTGCATGGGTTTATTGAAGAATTCCTGTGGATGAGACTAAGTCATATATTGAAATTGTAGACTGACTTTATGCTGATAAACACAATAACTGATAGAGTGCTTACTGACTTGATAAACAATTCAGACTACAGACTGATTCCCATTTTGTTTACTCAACAGTATTATAGTTAATGTAGTTTTGGATGCCAGGAGACATCCCTTTAAAGCAGGGGAGAGTGTGACAGATAGAAGGAAATTATTCTACATAATGTATTAAAAAGAAAAAGTTAACCCCCCCTCACCCTTTACTTCATTTTTTGTTTTATTCCTATTCTAGTTCTTATGAGTAAATGAAATGATTCATGTATTTCATCACCACACCTGTAGAGGGCAGTGTGGCATGTTAGTGGGTTACCTAGGAGACCGGCAGCTCGAGGTCATATTAAACTGCACTCGAGCAATGCTATAACGTGTCTGTCTCCTTATCATTCACAGGTATGGATAAACACTCATTTAAGGTGGTCTGTGTGAAATATTTGTCATCTTTACTCCAAAGAAATGTTTGGCAAAGATGTTAGAATGTGTTAGTTCCATAAGTTGATTCATTTTGGTTTAATTATATGGAAAACATTATAGCCGCTCGTGGTTAGCAAAAGCAGCCGAAGCTGATGTTTAGTTAATGGTTAACTGACGTGATGTGAACAGAGCATGTAGTGAGGTATGCATTCAGAAATATGCATTAGATCATTTTCTAAACATCTTCATGTTAAGTAATTGTTGTAGTTGTTACATTTGTTATGAATGTCAGCCCGATTAAGTTAATATGGTGTATATTTTTGTAGTGATTCTCTTCTAAAATGTTTGTGAATGCATAACACTGTCACATAAAATATTCCATTTGAATAGTAATAAGTGATAGTAAGAGTTTAATGATTTAATGCTGGATTTTGGGTTTTTAAAACATCATAATTTGCATTTTCAATAACTAAAAGTTATTAAATGAGTAAAAGGGAAATTTATTTAATTCTATATTGTTGGTCTTTCTCTTAAATATATTAACAAGTGTTAATATAAATGTTGATGTAATGTAATTGGGAAATGGTGTGAAAGAGAATGTTATATTTATGTTATTATAATAATTAGTATCATTTCAGCATTTATACAAGTAGTTATACATGAGGTAAGAAATGTATTATTTTAATAATTCTTGTAATATTACTCCAGTATCTCAAAGTAGGACCAATACTGTATTCTAAGAAGTGTATTCAAGAGTATATAGTATTTTTGTTCAATGTATTAATGCCTTTTGTTTACATAGAAAATCTAGTTACATTGCATTGAGTAATATGTGTATTGATATGTGACACATTTGAATTTTATCCTATTGAGATAAGTTTGGTTTTATTCTGGAACACTGTGTACAATGTGTTAGCTTTAAAAAAAAAGTAATTATCTTTGTTATATTAAAACTGCACTCGAGCAATGCTATAACGTGTCTGTCTCCTTATCATTCACAGTTTGTGCGTGATTTGGCTTGTGCCGGTCCAGATTCCCCTAGGTCTGGAGCCGGTAACATAAGCTTGTCGAAGACCTATCTTCATGTTCATAGACACAGATGAAGCGTTAAGCACGAGTGATTAACATGTTGTCAATGCAAAGACTCAAAGACTCGCACACAAAATATATTTTTATATAATTGAAAACTTAAATTTGCAGCCTGATCAAATTCAAAATCAAAATGCTAAAACCATTCTTAAAATAGTGTCAGCGTTAACTGACTGCACATGAACTGATGTGGGAGTAGAGTTAGTTTACTATCCAAAACTGTTGAGGCAGGTGTCCACTGAAGTGTTTTTCCATAATGAGCATTTTTTCTCAGTTTTTGTCAACAGAAGCACAACATTTTTTAAACGTCAGCAGCAATATATAAAATCATTGTATAAAACTAGCTCACTACCCTTATAATATATATTTTTTCTTACATTAGTGATGAGAGTTGCAAATTCAGTTATTATTCAGAACTTTTCTTTTTTAAAGGTTATTAAAGCTAGCTATGCTAAAAACACATTGGGTTTACATTAACATGTCATTAAAAAATTGCATGTAATGTACAATCACAAAATAAAGTTTAGAACTGTTCTCAGTCTTTTATGAAAAGTTATAAAAAAACAAAACAAAAAACACAAACAAATTATCAACCATTTGGAACTGGTGATTCATGGGGTGGTACACTGAAAAAATGTCTGCAAAAGTGTTGCAAGCATTTTATATCTGTTGAATTTAAACACACAAATTAAAATGAGCAATGTTCAACTTAATTTGTTTGTTTAAATTTAGCCCAAATAAATTGTTTACAACCACTTAACTTTAAAAAATTATTAAATCCAAGGAATCATCTTTGAATCATTTTCTTTCAGTGTGCAGTAGCCAGTCTCTTTTAAACCACACAGAACATGACTGCTGATGAAAGTTTGTGAGTTTGAACCACTCTTTACATTTGAATGTATTTGTTTTCTTCATCTTCTTCAAATAATCCTGTTTGCAGCTGCTATGGTTATCAAACATATAAGATACGTTTGTGTGTAAGCATTTCCTTACACCCATGAAACCCTCCATCACATATCTGTAAAGATGGAGCTGTCATTTAAAAACAAGAAAACCAAAATTTTGCCAAAAGATCACTTTAATGGCCAAAAGAGTAATTGGTTGCTTTTAGCAAACATTGCTAAACTAACAACCTTTAGCTTTTGCACATTTTACACATACCACCAAGTATACAGCAGGTGTTAAACTAAAGTGAACACTAAAGCTCTGTTCCAAAATCTTCTAAACTGTTCTATGAGTGACAATACTTGCTTTTTCAAGCCAAAACATGTATGCTTTTATTCAATAAATTTGAAAAAAAAAAAGCAAAAAACAACAACAACAACAACAAAAAATGGTCCACTATAGTAGACTCTAATTTATTTGGTCACACTTTATTTCGATGGTTCGTTTGTTGAATTTAAGTTACATTGCATCTACATGTCAACTAATTCTCTTTAGATTATAAGTAGACTGTTAGGTTGGGGTTTGGGTTAGGGTTAGTGTAAATTGACATGTACTTGCAAAGTTTCTTATAGTCACTTAAGCAGCAGTATCAATAGATATTAAACAGACAGTTTACTACTACTTAAATGGACCATCAAAATAAAGCGTTACCATTTATTTCTCTCATTCTCCTAGAGTGACCATACATCCTCGTTTCCTCGACATGTCTCCTTTTTGAGACTAAACATCATTATTGTCATTATTGTAATTACAGTACAGTATCATAGTTTCATCATTGTGAACACATTTGCTACGTATTTACAAATGTTCACAATTATGAAATTATGTTACTGAACTTTAATATAAATTAATACTGTAACATCATTGGTCTAAAAGTCTAAAGTAGGTGCATTAAACATTTAAAACAAACAAAGCTGGTCCTTGGTTAATACAAAATAATTCTGTAAACATTCAGCAAAATCATGTCACATACAGTTTTTCAAGTGAGATTATATATTTTAATTCAGGGTGTGTGTCATAGAAATTTTGCTATTTAGTGGGACACAAAGCCATCCAGACAGATTGTTGAGTCAGTAAGATGCTGCAAACAACATCATGTGTTTTTTTCACAAGTACTCCGTTAGTAGGTTGTCCCGGAAATAATGACATAATGAAACAATCTTTTCAAATTTCAGGAGGATGGCATGACAGTTTTATGGTCTTTCATGTACATATTCAGGTTTTGATGAAGGGAAACCAATGACAGAAAATCACAAATGGGTTAACCTATAGTCAGGGGCAAGACATAGCAGTCACCTGGTGTAAGACTACACTGAATGTTCCTGAATGTTCACACATTTTACCACTTCCTGTCTGAAAGGATTTTCAACTTCCTTCTGCTGAAAATGTAGAAATGCTGTTATCATAACAGATGTTTTTTTGAAATACTTAACAGATGTTTTTTTACGAGTGTTGGGGCAGCCTGTTGGGGCAAATTTTAAAGGAGAGTGTGCTTTGTAAAAGAAAACAAAACATGTCTCAAGAGAACTCAGTGAGAACTGCTGCCAAGGGAAAAGCCCTCACTCCCACCCTCTATATAGAATGTAAGCTGGAAAATACAGGATCGACATAGTACACTAACAAATAATTAATATTCATTCATTTTCTTGTCGGCTTTGTCCCTTGCGGGGTCGCCACAGCGGAATGATCCGCCAACTTATCCAGCACGATTTTATGCAGCGGATGCCCTTCCAGCCACAACCCATCTCTGGGAACATAATTAATATTGTATACTTATATTCACTTTTTAAGAATATTAAAATATACTATTTTGAAAAGATACTTTAACCTTAAACACAAAAGAAAATATTTTGAACATGTTTGCATTTTTTTTTATCTATTCAACTGGCACTGTTCAAAATATCTTCTTTTTTTTCTGCAGAACAAAATAGTCATACAGTCTGGAGCAATATAAGGGTGTGTAAATTTGCTCGGTTCTCTTTATTAGATCACTTTATTCCAATATAATAATCTGGATGCATATATCTAGTGTAAAATAATCAGAAAAAATATGACTGGCTTGTCAGTTGTTAGTTAAGACTTTCTGTTACTAAATTCTAGATCCCCAGATATTAACTTGTCATGAAAATACTTTAATTAGCATACTGTAGTTTACTAGCCAGGCAACAACCCTCAACAGCTCGGAGCAATTATACTCAGCCAACTCATCATCAACTCACTTACCTTCCGAGGACTTCACCAATATCATAGAAATCCTCCAGTTTTTGTTGCTTGAACACATCCATTCTTAATGTCCTCATTGATAATGATGATTGTCTTGGTAAACAGGGAGCAGCAGGTCTGTATTAGAATCTCCGTCAAGAGGACACAGCTTTTGATTGTAGGATGCAGCTATGAAAGTCACAGACACTTACAAAAACACGTTCCAGCACGCAGAGATGCATTCCTTCATTTCCAAAAAGGTGTACGGTAAGAGCATGTAGGCTATTGCAGTCTTTAAAATGTGTATAATGCAACGTGAAAATGGCACAAAACCAGTGCATCTTAGCTGCAGCTTAAAGCATAAAGTAATTTTGGCAAATGATAGACACTGCGGTACACTGACTACACCTAATGTTTCATTGCTATAAACGTAAATAAAATTAATAGGCTACATTGATAAAATAATAAATATTAACCTTACAAGTAAACATACATAAATGTTGTTATATTCTTATAACTAAGCACTCCATAACTGTGTATTTTTAAATGTTGTCTTGAACTGTGTACTTGAAAGCTACATTGTTATCTAGTTAGCATCTACTCACATCTTCTTACATTACTTACTTTTGTATATTTATTACAGTTTTTTCTAAATGCTTAAACCCTAACCGAGATTCTTATAGCACAATTTATAAAACGATTAATTCTTATAGCAAAACCTTTCACTGAGTTTGCGAAATTAAATGCACAAACACTGCTTTGCACTAAGTTTGCAATTTTGTAACACACACTTTTCAAAATTGTAGGTACAATCCACTGCACAGCACTCTTTTTGCAGAACTGTAAACACAACTCACTGCTTTACACTGAATTTCCAAATGGTCAAAACACTCTTAGCAAAACTATACACATGTATGGCTATTATTTACACTATTTTGCCAACTGTATGGCACACTGTCACATGTGAAAACTGATTTAGATAATTACTGTAGTTCACTTTGCAATCAGATACTTTCCCCGGTGCCTTGGACTAGAGGACATTGCATGTGATACAGATGAAATTTTGTGGCTGGACCCAGAGAAGACGACACGATGTAGTCTGTTTTTTTTTTCTCAGTGAAATTACTATTTTGTGTTTTGATTTAGAAAAACACTTGTGTTTGTTTTGATGTGTTTACAGTTTTTTCTGAATGCTTAAGCACATTTTTTGTAGCTATTGGCTATTTTTGCAAAACTCTACACACCAATAAGCAAACCCTTCACCATATCTGCAAAACAGTTTAGTTCTCTTGCAAAAAATGATAAACCTTGCTTAACTCTTCAAACCTTCCTTAAAAATTGTATTTTTGTATCAAACCCTTCACCAAATCTGCAAAACATTTTAGTTCTCTTGCAAAAGCTAATAAACCTTGCTAAACTCTTCAAACTTTCGTACAAATTTTATTTTTGTATCGAACATTTAACACAAGCCATCACATTCATAAGCACAAAATGTGCCAACTACACACTGATGGAATGAATAAAAACTACATCTGGCTTTTGCTTTGAAAACAGCTCCTCAACTGATTGTCTTTAAAAAGGAGTTTGCCGCCTATGTAGAAGCTTTAAAATAATGAAGAGTGAGAAGACTAAACAATTGTATTATTTGTTTCAAGAATATGGTTTTATTTAACCCCTTTCAGAGTTTCTATTTGATGTCTGCACGGTATGTTTTTTTTTTTTTTGTTAAGTTATTTTATATATTTTTTTGTTGTTTGTTGGTTTACAGTTTTTTTCTGATAGCTTAAGCACATTTTTTGTAACTACTGGCTATTTTTGCAAAACTCTACACACAAATAAGAAAACCCTTCACCAAATTTGCTAAACATTTTAGTTCTCTTGCAAAAGCTAATAAACCTTACTAAACTCTTCAAACCTTCGTAAAAATTGTATTTTTGTATCAAACATTTAACACAAGCCATCACATTACAGTTTTTTCTGAATGCTTAAGCACATTTTTTGTAACTATTGGCTATTTTTGCAAAACTCTACACACAAATAAGCAAACCCTTCACCAAATCTGCAAAACAGTTTAGTTCTCTTGCAAAAGCTAATAAACCTTGCTTAACTCTTCAAACTTTCGTAAAAATGGTATTTTTGTATCAAACATTTAACACAAGCCATCACATTAATAAGCACACAATGGGGCAACTACACACTGATGGAATAAATAAAAACTACATCTGGCTTTTGCTTTAAGAACAGCTTCTCAACTGATCTTTAAAAAGAAGTTTGCCGCCAATGTAGAAGCTTTAAAAAATAATGAAGAGTGAGAAGATTAAACAATTATATGATTTGTTTCAAGATCATGCTTTTATTTAACCCCTTACAGAGTTTCTATTTGATGTCTGCACATTATGTTGTTCTTTTTTTGTCAAGTTATTTTATATATATTTTTGTTGTTTGTTGGTTTATTTGTATTTGTTTATTTATTGTTTATTTGTTTGTTTGTTTTGTTTTTGTGTGTGTAATTTTATGGCTTTATATTTGATTCACTGACATGTCTCAGTCCGTGTGTGCAAGATTATGTTTGAATTGAGTTTGGCCTAAATTGTTGAGTTTTTGAAAGGCAAATATAAAAAAATTATAAAGAAAATAAAGAAAAACGTCTGGCTTTTCCCTTTTCTGAGCACAAGCTAGGCTATATCTGTTTGAGGTCATACCTTTCTCATAGTTCTGTAAACATACAGGGATGCAAACTTCAAGTACTGGTGTTTATTTACACACATCAAAACAAGCACAAGCGTTTTTCCAAATCAAAACACAAAATAGTAATTTCACTGTGAAAAAACAAAAAAAAAGTCTGACTACATCGTGTCGTCTCTCTGGGTACGGCCACAAAATTTCATCTACATCACATGCAATGTCCTCTAAGGCACCGGGGAAAGTATCTGATTGCAAAGTGAACCAATTATCTAAATCAGTTTTCACATGTGACAGTGTGCCAGACAGTTGGCAGAATAGTGTAAATAATAGCCATACATGTGTATAGTTTTGCTATGAGTGTGTTGATCAATTGGAAATTCAGTGTAAAGCAGTGAGTTGTGTTTACAGTTCTGCAAAAAGAGTGCTGTGCAGTGGATTGTACCTTCAATTTTGCAAAGTGTGTGTTACAAAATTGCAAACTTAGTGCAAAGCAGTGTTTGTGCTTTTAATTTCACAAACTCAGTGAGTGGTTTTGCTATAAGAATTAATCATTTTATAAATTGTGCTACAAGAATCTCGGTTAGAGTTTAAGCATTCAGAAAAAAACTGTAATAAGCACACAAAGCGGCAACTACACACTGATGGAATGAATAAAAACTACATCTGGCTTTTGCTTTGAAAACAGCTCCTCAACTGATTGTCTTAAAAAAGGAGTTTGCCACCTATGCAGAAGCTTTAAAAATAATGAAGAGTGAGAAGACTAAACAATTGTATGATTTGTTTCAAGAATATGGTTTTATTTAACCCCTTACAGAGTTTCTATTTGATGTCTGCACGGTATGTTGTTCTTTTTTTGTTACTGTAAATTATTTATTTATTTATTTTTGTTGTTTGTTGGTTTATTTGTATGTTTGTTTGTTTTGTTTTTGTGTGTGTAATTTTATGGCTTTGTATTTGATTCACTGTATGACATGTCTCAGTCAGTGTGTGCAAGATTATGTTTAGATTGAGTTTGGCCTAAATTGTTATGTTTTTGAAAGGCAAATAAAAAAATAAAAATAAAAAACATCTGGCTTTTGTCTTCTCGGAGCAAAAGCTAGGCTATGTCAGTTTGAGGTCATACCTTTATCATAGTTCTGTAAACATACAGGGATGCAAACTTCAAGTACTGGTGTTTATTTACACACATCAAAACAAGCACAAGTGTTTTTCCAAATCAAAACACAAAATAGTAATTTCACTGAGAAAAAAAAAAAAAATCAGACTACATTGTGTCGTCTTTCTGGGTCCGGCCACAAAATTTCATCTACATCACATGCAATGTCCTCTAGTCCAAGGCAACAGGGAAAGTATCTGATTGCAAAGTGAACTAATTATCTAAAACAGTTTTCACATGTGACAGTGTGCCAGACAGTTGGCAAAATAGTCTAAATATTTGCCAGACATGTGTAAAGCTTTGCTAGGAGTGTGTTGATCATTTGGAAATTCAGTGTAAAGCAGTGTTGTGTTTACAGTTCTGCAAAAAGAGTGCTGTGCAGTGGATTGAACCTACAATTTTGAATAGTGTGTTACAAAATTGCAAACTTAGTGCCAAGCAGTGTTTGTGCTTTTAATTTTGCAAACTCAGTGAGTGGTTTTGCTATAAGAATTAATCGTTTTATAAATTGTTCTATAAGAATCTTGGTTAGGGTTTAAGAATTCAGAAAAAAAACTGTAATTGTATGTTTGTTTGTTTTGTGTAATTGTATGGCTTTATATTTGATTCACTGTATATCTGACATGTCTCAGTTAGTGTGTGCACTAAACTGGGCCTAAATTGTTGTTTTTGAATGGCAAATAAAAAAATAAAATAATAAAAAAAAACATCTGGCTTTTGCCTTCTCTGAGCATAAGCTATGCTATGTCAGTTTGAGGTCATACCTTTCTCATAGTTCTGTAAACATACAGGGATGCAAACTTCAAGTACTGGTGTTTATTTACACACATCAAAACAAGCGCAAGTGTTTTTCCAAATCAAAACACAAAATAGTAATTTCACTGAGAAAAAAAAAAATCATACATCGTGTTGTCTCTCTGGGTCCGGACTCAAAATTTTATCTACATCACATGCAATGTCCTCTAGTCCAATGCACCGGGGAAAGTATCTGATTGCAAAGTGAACCAATTATCTAAATCAGCTTTCACATGTGACAGTGTGCCAGACAGTGCATCAGAACACCAAAATTTGAACACATTCAAAATCACTTGCTTTTCCCTTGAAAGTTGTTTAAACATGTTTAAAACTGCATGTAATGTTGTTTAAAACAAAAAGAATGATGCATTTCATGCTTTTAAGCTGTTTTGATCACTTTCTGTTTTTGGCCTGGAAACATCATATCTCAGCCCCACGAGCAAGAATAGTGCATCAGAACACCAAAATTTGAACACATTCAAAATCACTTGCTTTTCCCTTGAAAGTTGTTTAAACATGTTTAAAACTGCATGTAATGTTGTTTAAAACAAAAAGAATGATGCATTTCATGCTTTTAAGCTGTTTTGATCACTTTCTGTTTTTGGCCTGGAAACATCATATCTCAGCCCCACGAGCAAGAATAGTGCATCAGAACACCAAAATTTGAACACATTCAAAATCACTTGCTTTTCCCTTGAAAGTTGTTTAAACATGTTTAAAACTGCATGTAATGTTGTTTAAAACAAAAAGAATGATGCATTTCATGCTTTTAAGCTGTTTTGATCACTTTCTGTTTTTGGCCTGGAAACATCATATCTCAGCCCCACGAGCAAGAATAGTGCATCAGAACACCAAAATTTGAACACATTCAAAATCACTTGCTTTTCCCTTGAAAGTTGTTTAAACATGTTTAAAACTGCATGTAATGTTGTTTAAAGCAAAAAGAATGATGCATTTCATGCTTTTAAGCTGTTTTGATCACTTTCTGTTTTTGGCCTGGAAACATCATATCTCAGCCCCACGAGCAAGAATAGTGCATCAGAACACCAAAATTTGAACACATTCAAAATCACTTGCTTTTCCCTTGAAAGTTGTTTAAACATGTTTAAAACTGCATGTAATGTTGTTTAAAACAAAAAGAATGATGCATTTCATGCTTTTAAGCTGTTTTGATCACTTTCTGTTTTTGGCCTGGAAACATCATATCTCAGCCCCACGAGCAAGAATAGTGCATCAGAACACCAAAATTTGAACACATTCAAAATCACTTGCTTTTCCCTTGAAAGTTGTTTAAACATGTTTAAAACTGCATGTAATGTTGTTTAAACAAAAAGAATGATGCATTTCATGCTTTTAAGCTGTTTTGATCACTTTCTGTTTTTGGCCTGGAAACATCATATCTCAGCCCCACGAGCAAGAATAGTGCATCAGAACACCAAAATTTGAACACATTCAAAATCACTTGCTTTTCCCTTGAAAGTTGTTTAAACATGTTTAAAACTGCATGTAATGTTGTTTAAAACAAAAAGAATGATGCATTTCATGCTTTTAAGCTGTTTTTATCACTTTCTGTTTTTGGCCTGGAAACATCATATCTCAGCCCCACGAGCAAGAATAGTGCATCAGAACACCAAAATTTGAACACATTCAAAATCACTTGCTTTTCCCTTGAAAGTTGTTTAAACATGTTTAAAACTGCATGCAATGTTGTTTTAAACAAAAAGAATGATTCATTTCTTGCTTTTAAGCTGTTTTGATCACTTTCTGTTTTTGGCCTGGAAACATCATATCTGAGCCCCACGAGCAAGAATAGTGCATCAGAACACCAAAATTTAAACACATTCAAAATCACTTGCTTTTCCCTTGAAAGTTGTTTAAACATGTTTAAAACTGCATGTAATGTTGTTTAAACAAAAAGAATGATGCATTTCATGCTTTTAAGCTGTTTTGATCACTTTCTGTTTTTGGCCTGGAAACATCATATCTCAGCCCCACGAGCAAGAATAGTGCATCAGAACACCAAAATTTGAACACATTCAAAATCACTTGCTTTTCCCTTGAAAGTTGTTTAAACATGTTTAAAACTGCATGTAATGTTGTTTAAAACAAAAAGAATGATGCATTTCATGCTTTTAAGCTGTTTTGATCACTTTCTGTTTTTGGCCTGGAAACATCATATCTCAGCCCCACGAGCAAGAATAGTGCATCAGAACACCAAAATTTGAACACATTCAAAATCACTTGCTTTTCCCTTGAAAGTGGTTTAAACATGTTTAAAACTGCATGTAATGTTGTTTAAAACAAAAAGAATGATGCATTTCTTGCTTTTAAGCTGTTTTGATCACTTTCTGTTTTTGGCCTGGAAACATCATATCTCAGCCCCACGAGCAAGAATAGTGCATCAGAACACCAAAATTTGAACACATTCAAAATCACTTGCTTTTCCCTTGAAAGTTGTTTAAACATGTTTAAAACTGCATGTAATGTTGTTTAAAACAAAAAGAATGATGCATTTCATGGTTTTAAGCTGTTTTGATCACTTTCTGTTTTTGGCCTGGAAACATCATATCTCAGCCCCACGAGCAAGAATAGTGCATCAGAACACCAAAATTTGAACACATTCAAAATCACTTGCTTTTCCCTTGAAAGTTGTTTAAACATGTTTAAAACTGCATGTAATGTTGTTTAAAACAAAAAGAATGATGCATTTCATGCTTTTAAGCTGTTTTGATCACTTTCTGTTTTTGGCCTGGAAACATCATATCTCAGCCCCACGAGCAAGAATAGTGCATCAGAACACCAAAATTTGAACACATTCAAAATCACTTGCTTTTCCCTTGAAAGTTGTTTAAACATGTTTAAAACTGCATGTAATGTTGTTTAAAACAAAAAGAATGATGCATTTCATGCTTTTAAGCTGTTTTGATCACTTTCTGTTTTTGGCCTGGAAACATCATATCTCAGCCCCACGAGCAAGAATAGTGCATCAGAACACCAAAATTTGAACACATTCAAAATCACTTGCTTTTCCCTTGAAAGTTGTTTAAACATGTTTAAAACTGCATGTAATGTTGTTTAAAACAAAAAGAATGATGCATTTCATGCTTTTAAGCTGTTTTGATCACTTTCTGTTTTTGGCCTGGAAACATCATATCTCAGCCCCACGAGCAAGAATAGTGCATCAGAACACCAAAATTTGAACACATTCAAAATCACTTGCTTTTCCCTTGAAAGTTGTTTAAACATGTTTAAAACTGCATGTAATGTTGTTTTAAACAAAAAGAATGATGCATTTCTTGCTTTTAAGCTGTTTTGATCACTTTCTGTTTTTGGCCTGAAAACATCATATCTCAGCCCCACGAGCAAGAATAGTGCATCAGAACACCAAAATTTGAACACATTCAAAATCACTTGCTTTTCCCTTGAAAGTTGTTTAAACATGTTTAAAACTGCATGTAATGTTGTTTAAAACAAAAAGAATGATGCATTTCATGCTTTTAAGCTGTTTTTATCACTTTCTGTTTTTGGCCTGGAAACATCATATCTTAGCCCCACGAGCAAGAATAGTGCATCAGAACACCAAATTTTGAACACATTCAAAATCACTTGCTTTTCCCTTGAAAGTTGTTTAAACATGTTTAAAACTGCATGTAATGTTTTTTAAAACAAAAAGAATGATGCATTTCATGCTTTTAAGCTGTATTGATCACTTTCTGTTTTTGGCCTGGAAACATCATATCTCAGCCCCACGAGCAAGAATAGTGCATCAGAACACCAAAATTTGAACACATTCAAAATCACTTGCTTTTCCCTTGAAAGTTGTTTAAACATGTTTAAAACTGCATGTAATGTTGTTTAAAACAAAAAGAATGATGCATTTCATGCTTTTAAGCTGTTTTGATCACTTTCTGTTTTTGGCCTGGAAACATCATATCTCAGCCCCACGAGCAAGAATAGTGCATCAGAACACCAAAATTTGAACACATTCAAAATCACTTGCTTTTCCCTTGAAAGTTGTTTAAACATGTTTAAAACTGCATGTAATGTTGTTTAAAACAAAAAGAATGATGCATTTCATGGTTTTAAGCTGTTTTGATCACTTTCTGTTTTTGGCCTGGAAACATCATATCTCAGCCCCACGAGCAAGAATAGTGCATCAGAACACCAAAATTTGAACACATTCAAAATCACTTGCTTTTCCCTTGAAAGTTGTTTAAACATGTTTAAAACTGCATGTAATGTTGTTTAAAACAAAAAGAATGATGCATTTCATGCAGTTTTAAGCTGTTTTGATCACTTTCTGTTTTTGGCCTGGAAACATCATATCTCAGCCCCACGAGCAAGAATAGTGCATCAGAACACCAAAATTTGAACACATTCAAAATCACTTGCTTTTCCCTTGAAAGTTGTTTAAACATGTTTAAAACTGCATGTAATGTTGTTTAAAACAAAAAGAATGATGCATTTCATGCTTTTAAGCTGTTTTGATCACTTTCTGTTTTTGGCCTGGAAACATCATATCTCAGCCCCACGAGCAAGAATAGTGCATCAGAACACCAAAATTTGAACACATTCAAAATCACTTGCTTTTCCCTTGAAAGTTGTTTAAACATGCTTAAAACTGCATGTAATGTTGTTTAAAACAAAAAGAATGATGCATTTCATGCTTTTAAGCTGTTTTGATCACTTTCTGTTTTTGGCCTGGAAACATCATATCTCAGCCCCACGAGCAAGAATAGTGCATCAGAACACCAAAATTTAAACACATTCAAAATCACTTGCTTTTCCCTTGAAAGTTGTTTAAACATGTTTAAAACTGCATGTAATGTTGTTTAAAACAAAAAGAATGATGCATTTCATGCTTTTAAGCTGTTTTGATCACTTTCTGTTTTTGGCCTGGAAACATCATATCTCAGCCCCACGAGCAAGAATAGTGCATCAGAACACCAAAATTTGAACACATTCAAAATCACTTGCTTTTCCCTTGAAAGTTGTTTAAACATGTTTAAAACTGCATGTAATGTTGTTTAAAACAAAAAGAATGATGCATTTCATGCTTTTAAGCTGTTTTGATCACTTTCTGTTTTTGGCCTGGAAACATCATATCTCAGCCCCACGAGCAAGAATAGTGCATCAGAACACCAAAATTTTAAACACATTCAAAATCACTTGCTTTTCCCTTGAAAGTTGTTTAAACATGTTTAAAACTGCATGTAATGTTGTTTAAAACAAAAAGAATGATGCATTTCATGCTTTTAAGCTGTTTTGATCACTTTCTGTTTTTGGCCTGGAAACATCATATCTCAGCCCCACGAGCAAGAATAGTGCATCAGAACACCAAAATTTGAACACATTCAAAATCACTTGCTTTTCCCTTGAAAGTTGTTTAAACATGTTTAAAACTGCATGTAATGTTGTTTAAAACAAAAAGAATGATGCATTTCATGCTTTTAAGCTGTTTTGATCACTTTCTGTTTTTGGCCTGGAAACATCATATCTCAGCCCCACGAGCAAGAATAGTGCATCAGAACACCAAAATTTGAACACATTCAAAATCACTTGCTTTTCCCTTGAAAGTTGTTTAAACATGTTTAAAACTGCATGTAATGTTGTTTTAAACAAAAAGAATGATGCATTTCTTGCTTTTAAGCTGTTTTGATCACTTTCTGTTTTTGGCCTGGAAACATCATATCTCAGCCCCACGAGCAAGAATAGTGCATCAGAACACCAAAATTTGAACACATTCAAAATCACTTGCTTTTCCCTTGAAAGTTGTTTAAACATGTTTAAAACTGCATGTAATGTTGTTTTAAACAAAAAGAATGATGCATTTCTTGCTTTTAAGCTGTTTTGATCACTTTCTGTTTTTGGCCTGGAAACATCATATCTCAGCCCCACGAGCAAGAATAGTGCATCAGAACACCAAAATTTGAACACATTCAAAATCACTTGCTTTTCCCTTGAAAGTTGTTTAAACATGTTTAAAACTGCATGTAATGTTGTTTAAAACAAAAAGAATGATGCATTTCATGCTTTTAAGCTGTTTTGATCACTTTCTGTTTTTGGCCTGGAAACATCATATCTCAGCCCCACGAGCAAGAATAGTGCATCAGAACACCAAAATTTGAACACATTCAAAATCACTTGCTTTTCCCTTGAAAGTTGTTTAAACATGTTTAAAACTGCATGTAATGTTGTTTAAACAAAAAGAATGATGCATTTCATGCTTTTAAGCTGTTTTGATCACTTTCTGTTTTTGGCCTGGAAACATCATATCTCAGCCCCACGAGCAAGAATAGTGCATCAGAACACCAAAATTTGAACACATTCAAAATCACTTGCTTTTCCCTTGAAAGTTGTTTAAACATGTTTAAAACTGCATGTAATGTTGTTTAAAACAAAAAGAATGATGCATTTCATGCTTTTAAGCTGTTTTGATCACTTTCTGTTTTTGGCCTGGAAACATCATATCTCAGCCCCACGAGCAAGAATAGTGCATCAGAACACCAAAATTTGAACACATTCAAAATCACTTGCTTTTCCCTTGAAAGTTGTTTAAACATGTTTAAAACTGCATGTAATGTTGTTTAAAACAAAAAGAATGATGCATTTCATGCTTTTAAGCTGTTTTGATCACTTTCTGTTTTTGGCCTGGAAACATCATATCTCAGCCCCACGAGCAAGAATAGTGCATCAGAACACCAAAATTTGAACACATTCAAAATCACTTGCTTTTCCCTTGAAAGTTGTTTAAACATGCTTAAAACTGCATGTAATGTTGTTTAAAACAAAAAGAATGATGCATTTCATGCTTTTAAGCTGTTTTGATCACTTTCTGTTTTTGGCCTGGAAACATCATATCTCAGCCCCACGAGCAAGAATAGTGCATCAGAACACCAAAATTTGAACACATTCAAAATCACTTGCTTTTCCCTTGAAAGTTGTTTAAACATGTTTAAAACTGCATGTAATGTTGTTTAAAACAAAAAGAATGATGCATTTCATGGTTTTAAGCTGTTTTGATCACTTTCTGTTTTTGGCCTGGAAACATCATATCTCAGCCCCACGAGCAAGAATAGTGCATCAGAACACCAAAATTTAAACACATTCAAAATCACTTGCTTTTCCCTTGAAAGTTGTTTAAACATGTTTAAAACTGCATGTAATGTTGTTTAAAACAAAAAGAATGATGCATTTCATGCTTTTAAGCTGTTTTGATCACTTTCTGTTTTTGGCCTGGAAACATCATATCTCAGCCCCACGAGCAAGAATAGTGCATCAGAACACCAAAATTTGAACACATTCAAAATCACTTGCTTTTCCCTTGAAAGTTGTTTAAACATGCTTAAAACTGCATGTAATGTTGTTTAAACAAAAAGAATGATGCATTTCATGCTTTTAAACTGTTTTGATCACTTTCTGTTTTTGGCCTGGAAGCATCATATCTCAGCCCCACGAGCAAGAATAGTGCGTCAGAACACCAAAATTTGAACACATTCAAAATCACTTGCTTTTCCCTTGAAAGTTGTTTAAACATGTTTAAAACTGCATGTAATGTTGTTTAAAACAAAAAGAATGATGCATTTCATGCTTTTAAGCTGTTTTGATCACTTTCTGTTTTTGGCCTGGAAACATCATATCTCAGCCCCACGAGCAAGAATAGTGCATCAGAACACCAAAATTTGAACACATTCAAAATCACTTGCTTTTCCCTTGAAAGTTGTTTAAACATGTTTAAAACTGCATGTAATGTTGTTTAAAACAAAAAGAATGATGCATTTCATGCTTTTAAGCTGTTTTGATCACTTTCTGTTTTTGGCCTGGAAACATCATATCTCAGCCCCACGAGCAAGAATAGTGCATCAGAACACCAAAATTTAAACACATTCAAAATCACTTGCTTTTCCCTTGAAAGTTGTTTAAACATGTTTAAAACTGCATGTAATGTTGTTTAAAACAAAAAGAATGATGCATTTCATGCTTTTAAGCTGTTTTGATCACTTTCTGTTTTTGGCCTGGAAACATCATATCTCAGCCCCACGAGCAAGAATAGTGCATCAGAACACCAAAATTTGAACACATTCAAAATCACTTGCTTTTCCCTTGAAAGTTGTTTAAACATGTTTAAAACTGCATGTAATGTTGTTTAAAACAAAAAGAATGATGCATTTCATGCTTTTAAGCTGTTTTGATCACTTTCTGTTTTTGGCCTGGAAACATCATATCTCAGCCCCACGAGCAAGAATAGTGCATCAGAACACCAAAATTTGAACACATTCAAAATCACTTGCTTTTCCCTTGAAAGTTGTTTAAACATGTTTAAAACTGCATGTAATGTTGTTTAAAACAAAAAGAATGATGCATTTCATGCTTTTAAGCTGTTTTGATCACTTTCTGTTTTTGGCCTGGAAACATCATATCTCAGCCCCACGAGCAAGAATAGTGCATCAGAACACCAAAATTTGAACACATTCAAAATCACTTGCTTTTCCCTTGAAAGTTGTTTAAACATGTTTAAAACTGCATGTAATGTTGTTTAAAACAAAAAGAATGATGCATTTCATGCTTTTAAGCTGTTTTTATCACTTTCTGTTTTTGGCCTGGAAACATCATATCTCAGCCCCACGAGCAAGAATAGTGCATCAGAACACCAAAATTTGAACACATTCAAAATCACTTGCTTTTCCCTTGAAAGTTGTTTAAACATGTTTAAAACTGCATGTAATGTTGTTTAAAACAAAAAGAATGATGCATTTCATGCTTTTAAGCTGTTTTGATCACTTTCTGTTTTTGGCCTGGAAACATCATATCTCAGCCCCACGAGCAAGAATAGTGCATCAGAACACCAAAATTTGAACACATTCAAAATCACTTGCTTTTCCCTTGAAAGTTGTTTAAACATGTTTAAAACTGCATGTAATGTTGTTTAAAACAAAAAGAATGATGCATTTCATGCTTTTAAGCTGTTTTGATCACTTTCTGTTTTTGGCCTGGAAACATCATATCTCAGCCCCACGAGCAAGAATAGTGCATCAGAACACCAAAATTTGAACACATTCAAAATCACTTGCTTTTCCCTTGAAAGTTGTTTAAACATGTTTAAAACTGCATGTAATGTTGTTTAAAACAAAAAGAATGATGCATTTCATGCTTTTAAGCTGTTTTGATCACTTTCTGTTTTTGGCCTGGAAACATCATATCTCAGCCCCACGAGCAAGAATAGTGCATCAGAACACCAAAATTTGAACACATTCAAAATCACTTGCTTTTCCCTTGAAAGTTGTTTAAACATGTTTAAAACTGCATGTAATGTTGTTTAAAACAAAAAGAATGATGCATTTCATGCTTTTAAGCTGTTTTGATCACTTTCTGTTTTTGGCCTGGAAACATCATATCTCAGCCCCACGAGCAAGAATAGTGCATCAGAACACCAAAATTTGAACACATTCAAAATCACTTGCTTTTCCCTTGAAAGTTGTTTAAACATGTTTAAAACTGCATGTAATGTTGTTTAAAACAAAAAGAATGATGCATTTCATGCTTTTAAGCTGTTTTGATCACTTTCTGTTTTTGGCCTGGAAACATCATATCTCAGCCCCACGAGCAAGAATAGTGCATCAGAACACCAAAATTTGAACACATTCAAAATCACTTGCTTTTCCCTTGAAAGTTGTTTAAACATGTTTAAAACTGCATGTAATGTTGTTTAAAACAAAAAGAATGATGCATTTCATGCTTTTAAGCTGTTTTGATCACTTTCTGTTTTTGGCCTGGAAACATCATATCTCAGCCCCACGAGCAAGAATAGTGCATCAGAACACCAAAATTTGAACACATTCAAAATCACTTGCTTTTCCCTTGAAAGTTGTTTAAACATGTTTAAAACTGCATGTAATGTTGTTTAAAACAAAAAGAATGATGCATTTCATGCTTTTAAGCTGTTTTGATCACTTTCTGTTTTTGGCCTGGAAACATCATATCTCAGCCCCACGAGCAAGAATAGTGCATCAGAACACCAAAATTTGAACACATTCAAAATCACTTGCTTTTCCATTGAAAGTTGTTTAAACATGCTTAAAACTGCATGTAATGTTGTTTAAAACAAAAAGAATGATGCATTTCATGCTTTTAAGCTGTTTTGATCACTTTCTGTTTTTGGCCTGGAAACATCATATCTCAGCCCCACGAGCAAGAATAGTGCATCAGAACACCAAAATTTAAACACATTCAAAATCACTTGCTTTTCCCTTGAAAGTTGTTTAAACATGCTTAAAACTGCATGTAATGTTGTTTAAAACAAAAAGAATGATGCATTTCATGCTTTTAAGCTGTTTTGATCACTTTCTGTTTTTGGCCTGGAAACATCATATCTCAGCCCCACGAGCAAGAATAGTGCATCAGAACACCAAAATTTGAACACATTCAAAATCACTTGCTTTTCCCTTGAAAGTTGTTTAAACATGTTTAAAACTGCATGTAATGTTGTTTAAAACAAAAAGAATGATGCATTTCATGCTTTTAAGCTGTTTTGATCACTTTCTGTTTTTGGCCTGGAAACATCATATCTCAGCCCCACGAGCAAGAATAGTGCATCAGAACACCAAAATTTAAACACATTCAAAATCACTTGCTTTTCCCTTGAAAGTTGTTTAAACATGCTTAAAACTGCATGTAATGTTGTTTAAAACAAAAAGAATGATGCATTTCATGGTTTTAAGCTGTTTTGATCACTTTCTGTTTTTGGCCTGGAAACATCATATCTCAGCCCCACGAGCAAGAATAGTGCATCAGAACACCAAAATTTAAACACATTCAAAATCACTTGCTTTTCCCTTGAAAGTTGTTTAAACATGTTTAAAACTGCATGTAATGTTGTTTAAAACAAAAAGAATGATGCATTTCATGCTTTTAAGCTGTTTTGATCACTTTCTGTTTTTGGCCTGGAAACATCATATCTCAGCCCCACGAGCAAGAATAGTGCATCAGAACACCAAAATTTGAACACATTCAAAATCACTTGCTTTTCCCTTGAAAGTTGTTTAAACATGTTTAAAACTGCATGTAATGTTGTTTAAAACAAAAAGAATGATGCATTTCATGCTTTTAAGCTGTTTTGATCACTTTCTGTTTTTGGCCTGGAAACATCATATCTCAGCCCCACGAGCAAGAATAGTGCATCAGAACACCAAAATTTGAACACATTCAAAATCACTTGCTTTTCCCTTGAAAGTTGTTTAAACATGCTTAAAACTGCATGTAATGTTGTTTAAAACAAAAAGAATGATGCATTTCATGCTTTTAAGCTGTTTTGATCACTTTCTGTTTTTGGCCTGGAAACATCATATCTCAGCCCCACGAGCAAGAATAGTGCATCAGAACACCAAAATTTGAACACATTCAAAATCACTTGCTTTTCCCTTGAAAGTTGTTTAAACATGTTTAAAACTGCATGTAATGTTGTTTAAAACAAAAAGAATGATGCATTTCATGCTTTTAAGCTGTTTTGATCACTTTCTGTTTTTGGCCTGGAAACATCATATCTCAGCCCCACGAGCAAGAATAGTGCATCAGAACACCAAAATTTAAACACATTCAAAATCACTTGCTTTTCCCTTGAAAGTTGTTTAAACATGTTTAAAAATGCATGTAATGTTGTTTAAAACAAAAAGAATGATGCATTTCATGCTTTTAAGCTGTTTTGATCACTTTCTGTTTTTGGCCTGGAAACATCATATCTCAGCCCCACGAGCAAGAATAGTGCATCAGAACACC
Organism: Danio kyathit; assembly: GCA_903798195.1. NCBI lineage: Eukaryota > Metazoa > Chordata > Actinopteri > Cypriniformes > Danionidae > Danio > Danio kyathit. The sequence goes on from LR812543.1 coordinate 30,190,446, forward strand.
AAAATTTAAACACATTCAAAATCACTTGCTTTTCCCTTGAAAGTTGTTTAAACATGTTTAAAAATGCATGTAATGTTGTTTAAAACAAAAAGAATGATGCATTTCATGCTTTTAAGCTGTTTTGATCACTTTCTGTTTTTGGCCTGGAAACATCATATCTCAGCCCCACGAGCAAGAATAGTGCATCAGAACACCAAAATTTGAACACATTCAAAATCACTTGCTTTTCCCTTGAAAGTTGTTTAAACATGTTTAAAACTGCATGTAATGTTGTTTAAAGCAAAAAGAATGATGCATTTCATGCTTTTAAGCTGTTTTGATCACTTTCTGTTTTTGGCCTGGAAACATCATATCTCAGCCCCACGAGCAAGAATAGTGCATCAGAACACCAAAATTTGAACACATTCAAAATCACTTGCTTTTCCCTTGAAAGTTGTTTAAACATGTTTAAAACTGCATGTAATGTTGTTTAAAACAAAAAGAATGATGCATTTCATGCTTTTAAGCTGTTTTGATCACTTTCTGTTTTTGGCCTGGAAACATCATATCTCAGCCCCACGAGCAAGAATAGTGCATCAGAACACCAAAATTTGAACACATTCAAAATCACTTGCTTTTCCCTTGAAAGTTGTTTAAACATGTTTAAAACTGCATGTAATGTTGTTTAAAACAAAAAGAATGATGCATTTCATGCTTTTAAGCTGTTTTGATCACTTTCTGTTTTTGGCCTGGAAACATCATATCTCAGCCCCACGAGCAAGAATAGTGCATCAGAACACCAAAATTTAAACACATTCAAAATCACTTGCTTTTCCCTTGAAAGTTGTTTAAACATGTTTAAAACTGCATGTAATGTTGTTTAAAACAAAAAGAATGATGCATTTCATGCTTTTAAGCTGTTTTGATCACTTTCTGTTTTTGGCCTGGAAACATCATATCTCAGCCCCACGAGCAAGAATAGTGCATCAGAACACCAAAATTTGAACACATTCAAAATCACTTGCTTTTCCCTTGAAAGTTGTTTAAACATGTTTAAAACTGCATGTAATGTTGTTTAAAGCAAAAAGAATGATGCATTTCATGCTTTTAAGCTGTTTTTATCTATGGAATAAAATCACTGTCATAAAGATTTCGTGCGTACATAAAATTCACGCATCTGTAATTATAAAATCGTAAAGGAAAACGGAACGTACTCGTAATTTTATGAGGGTACAATTCCAAAATCTGCGATTAGAACAGGCACAGACACGACATTTTCTTTGTCTGTTTGTATATGACTGATGAATTTACGATGAGTGTACTTTACAAACACGAATACAGTTTCAACACGCACACGACAACCTGTTTACGAGTACGAATCAAAAAAGCGACACTCCACTGTCAATGACGTCACCGCTGTCACAGGCATTAATAAACAAGCGAGAGTCATCGATCACAACGGCGCGCCTGCTGAGCTCCCACACACCGTCTCAGGTAAGATTTTTGTTATTCCCTCTTTGAGAAATGTCCGTCTTAAGCTGTAATAAAGGTTGAGACTTGATGAGGTCCATTTTCACTGTGTTTATTGGACATTTTACAGAATCAAAATTAAGAACGGGCCGAGGATAGTGAGCATAATGTAATGTTACAGGCAGCGAGCGCAGAATTTCTCTGAGAACCACTTAACGGTGTTTAACTATAACATGACATCTGTTGATTAAGTAAGACTTTTTTAAAAGCCAGATTAATAGACAATTGATCTATTATGTAATGAAGATATCAGCAAAAGGCAAGTGTGAGGGTTTGTGCTTACCAGAGGTATGTAACGTTAAACATTTTCATGAGACTATGAATCAAAATAAATACACATTAAATAAGTTAAATATGTGATCCCGGACCACAAAACCAGACATGAGGGGCAATCATTTGAAACAGACTTGTATGTCATCTGACAGCTGAATAATTAAGCTTCTCATTGATGTATGGAAAGGAGATGATATGTTTAGATATATATTTTTATATTATCTTCAAATTTGTACAAAGTAAGGTATTAGTAAATATTAATATAAATGTTTATGTTATTTGATAGGCTATTATTTGTTTGTTATATTACTTGATTAAACTATTAGTTACATTAGGCCTATATTGTTTTATTATTAGGGCTGTCAATTGATTAAAAAATTAACTAATTAATCACACTTTTTAAAAAGCCTTATTTATTACAGAAATAAAAACACAGGCATGTAAGTGCATTTGAATTTTAAACAATCAATGCCAATAACAAACAAAAATTATTTCCATGTTGAATTCTAAGTGAACTAGAGAGAGAGAGACACACACACACACACACACACACACACACACACACACACACACACACACACACACACACACACACCTAGATTATTATAAATGAATCATTGTAAATATACTGATTATTATTGTTTTTATTACCGTTTTATCCTAAAATGTTGATTGTTAAATGGACAGTTTATTCTGATCTTTTATTTTATTGATATATGTGAATAATATGATACATTGAATGATATATGATACATATGAGTGATATGATATGAGTTATATGATATATATAAATATATGAGTTATATGATATATTGAATAATACTAGAACAGTAAAGTTCGTAGACAAACTTTATGGTGTCTTGAGAAAGTCTAGTCTGAAAGTTTGAAGTAGCTATAAAATTAAATAATTGAAGTACTTTTTAAGTGTGAAGCAGTTGGTAGAGATAGATCACTACATATAGGTTAGCAGGTTTCTAGTATGGATTGGCATGTTTCTTGCTAGGTGGTTGCTAGGGTGTTCGGAATGGTTGCTAAGGTAAATGCTAGGGTGTTCTGAGTCATTGCTTAGATATTGCTAGGCGGCTGGTAGGGTGTTCTGAGTGGTTGCTTGGCGGTTGCTAAGGCGTTGCTAGGGTGTTCCCAGGTAGTTGTTAAGGTGTTGCTAGGGTATTCTGGTTAAGGTTGCTAGTCGACCACTGAGCGGTTGTTAAGGCACTGCTTGACGATTGCTAGGTTGTTCTGAGTGGTTGCTAGGGCGTTGCTAGGGTGTTCTAGGTGGTCGCTAGGCAGTTGCTAGGGTGTTCTGAGGGGTTGCTAAGGTGTTGCTAGGCTGCTCTAGGTGGTCGCTAAGGTGTAGCTAGGGTGTTTTGAGTGGTTGCTAAGGCATTGCTAGGCGGTTGCTAAGGTGTTCTGAGTGGTTGTTAGGTCGTTGCAAAGGCATTGCTAGGTGGTTGCTAAGGTGTTCTGAGTGGCTGTTAGGTCGTTACAAAGGCATTGATAGGTGGTTGCTAAGACGTTGCTAGGTGGTTGCTAGGGTGTTCTGAGTTGTTGCTAGGCAGTTGCTAAGGTGTTCTGAGTGGTTGCTAGGCGGTTGCTAAGGCATTGCTAGGTGGTTGCTAGGGTGTTTTGAGTGGTTGCTAAGGCGTTGTTAGGCAGTTGCTAAGATGTTCTGATTGGCAGCTAGGTGGTTGCTAAGATGTTCTAGGTCGTTGCTAAGGTGTTGCTAGGTGGTTGCTAGGGTGTTTTGTATGTTTTCTAGGCCGGGGCTAGGATCTTCTGAGTGGTTGATAGGGTGTTGCTGGGCAGTTGCTATGGTGTTTGAATGGTTGCTAAGGCATTGCTAGGCAGTTGCTAAGGTGTTCTGAGTGGCTGCTAGGCGGTTGTTAAGGCGTTGCCAGGGTGTTCTAAGTCATTACTAAGGCGTTGCTAGACCATTGCTAAGGTGTTCTGGGTGATTGCTAGGCGGTTGCTAGGGTGTTTTAGATGGTTAAAAAGATGTTGCTAGGTGCTTGTTAAGGTGTTCTGAGTGGTTGCTAGGCAGCTGCTAACATAAATTACCATGTTTCTAGCATAAATTAGCATGTCGTTAGCATTGAGTATGATTTAGCATGTCACTAGCATGTTTCTAGTGTAAACTAGCATGCTGCTAGCATGAATTTAGTATGAATTAGCATGTTTGCTAGTATGATTAGTATGTTTGTTAGTATGTTTCCATTATGGATTAGTATATTGTTAGTATAAATTAGCATGTTGCTAGTATGTTTATGTATGAATTAGCATGTTGCTAGTATGATTAGTATGTTTCTGGTATGGAGTAGTATATTGTTAGTATGAATTGGTATGTTGTTACTATGTCCAATGTAAAGTCAATGGCAGTTTGTTAATTTTTATTTTACAATAGAAGTCTATGGGACAGTTGCTAGGGTGGCGTAAGTGGTTGCTAGGGTGTGGCTAGTAAGTTAAAAGGTCATCAGTGATTAGCAGATTGGTAGTCTGAGTTAAATGAGCGTAAACTTAATTCTGTATGACAGTCTGGCGGAAAGTTATGATTTTCTCAAGCCACCATAAATATGATATATTGAATAATATGATATATTATTTATATTTTATTTAATTATAATATATATATATATATATATATTCAGATTATTATTAATATATATAATTATTATTTTATTCTTTTTTTTTTTTTATTTTTTTTTTTTTTTATTACAACTACTATATTGTGTGCTGTTTTTTTTTTTTTATTATATATGCATGTTACTTTTTATGTAAACTTTATAAATGCTTTGGCAATACATTTGTAAAATTTGTCATGCCAATAAAGCAACTATTGAATTGAATTGAATTGAATTGAGAGAGAGAGAGAGAGAGAGAGAGAGAGAGAGAGAGAGAGATGAGAGAGGAGAGGAGAGAGAGAGAGAGATGGATGAGAGAGAGAGGAGAGAGAGAGAGGAGAGAACGCGCAGTACAGCGCACTCCCTTCAGCACCATGCACGATCATCAAATTTTGCTTAAACTAAGCGTTCTTAAAGTATGGCTGTATTTCTCAAGCAATTATTCTGACACAGCAACGTGAAGCAGACGCTTGTGTAGGGGGGAAACACGTCAAACTTAATGAAACATTTGAGGGCGCTTGGAATCAACTTAGAGAGGAATGGGCTGTCTTTATAAAGGATAATCCATATTATCCTTTATCCATATTTCTTTGCACATTGAACACACGCAGGGTTGAAGCAAGCTGAACTGGCGCTCTTGGCGAACGGTGATCACTGAAAAAGAAAGTGACCGGTTCGCGGATGAAAGTGAGGACCGGGGGATTCGCTAACTATTCGATGAAAGTGCGGACCGGGCCTAGGTCGCCTCTATGGACGCGCTGGTGTTAAATGCATTAATTTTTTTAACTCGTTAAATATTTCAAATTAATCGCGTGCGTTAACGCGCTAATTTTGACAGCCATAATTATTATAATTAATAAACTATTACCATAAACATTTATATTATCATTTAGCCTTATACTATTCTGTGTGTTTCTTTCCGTGTGTTTGTTCTATATTGGTGATAGCTTATTTACCACATTATATTTAGCTTATTCTGATTTATTTAAGGTTGCAATTAATTAATAAGGGTAAAAAAATTTCTTTGTTTTATTTACCTATACTGGATAAATCTGTCTAATTTAGTTTGTGTTGGTGATCTTATAGGGTGTTTGTGAGTTACTTAAACAGTTTAAAAAGTCTTACTTAATCAACAGATGTCATGTTATAGTTAAACACCGTTAAGTGGTTCTCAGAGAAATTCTGCGCTCGCTGCCTGTAACATTACATTATGCTCACTATCCTCGGCCCGTTCTTAATTTTGATTCTGTAAAATGTCCAATAAACACAGTGAAAATGGACCTCATCAAGTCTCAACCTTTATTACAGCTTAAGACGGACGTTTCTCAAAGAGGGAATAACAAAAATCTTACCTGAGACGGTGTGTGGGAGCTCAGCAGGCGCGCCGTTGTGATCGATGACTCTCGCTTGTTTATTAATGCCTGTGACAGCGGTGACGTCATTGACAGTGGAGTGTCCCTTTTTTTGATTCGTACTCGTAAACAGGTTGTCGTGTGCGTGTTGAAACTGTATTCGTGTTTGTAAAGTACACTCATCGTAAATTTATCAGTCATATACAAACAGACAAAGAAAATGTCGTGTCTGTGCCTGTTCTAATCGCAGATTTTGGAATTGTACCCTCATAAAATTACGAGTACGTTCCGTTTTCCTTTACGATTTTATAATTACAGATGCGTGAATTTTATGTACGCACGAAATCTTTATGACAGTGATTTTATTCCATATTTTATTC